>WBMV01000643.1:87143-352196 GCA_013396655.1 Campylorhamphus procurvoides
CCTTCCTCCTCCCCCTCCGCCTCCTCCTCTCTCCCTCCCGGCTCGGCCGTGGGAAATGGGATGGGGGAGCGGAGGACTGCAGAAAGCTTCAGCTGCCCGCCGCCCTCCCCGGGCGCGGGATACCTGACTCCATCTCTCTTCCCTCCAGTGCCCTAGGGCTGGCAGGGGCAACGCTGCACTCTCTCCTGCCACCGTGCGTGCGTATGTGCGAGCGGCTGCCGCGCCTCCTGGCTCCTACTCCTGCTGCTGCTGCTGCTGCTTCCAGACCCACTTTCTCGCCCCCTCGCTCTGTGTCTGGAGAGGTACGTGTCGGATGCTTTTATACTGCCCTGCCTCCCTCCCCTGCTGTCCTCTCCCCCTGCTCCCCCCCTTTCCCTTCTCCCTCAGTGCAGCTCCTGCTCCAGCCTAGCGTATCCCCCCCTTCCCAACCCTGCTCCCCTCCTCCCTGTGCCGACCTACCCCTCTGCAAGCCCTGCTTTGCCAGGACACCCCGCTTGTGCACCCCCGCCCCGTCCCGCAGACGCTGCACCTTGCGTCCCGACTGCCACCGCTGCTGCTCGGCTGGCACGGAGCTGCCCCGAAGGGTCACGTCCCCTTCAGCTGGTCTGTGTGTACCCGGTAGGGCTCAAGCTGCTGGGGTTTGACACTCCTCACTCTTGCTTCCCTTCCTCTTGGTTGCTGACTGTGTCAGTACAGTGGAAAAAGATTTCTCTCTCAGATAGGAGGTCCCCAAATTTAAAAGTAATGTGGATTTGAAAGTATGTGAAAATGAGGCTTGGATTATCACTTGCTGTAAATCAGTATCTTTGCATCCAGTCAGAGGGAACCAAATGTCTTTCTGAGTGCTCAAGATGCAGCTCAGTGTGGCAAGAACAAACACAGCCCAAATGCAGCTCGAAGCATAAATAAAGTGATTTAACAAAAGACAGGAGTTTTGGGATCTTTGTCATCGTTCTTCCACAGCCGGGAAGGTTATGCATAATAATGAGGATACAAGCAATCACGGCTTGAGTGTGTCACAGCTGGGAGGCAGAATTGGTACCAAACTGTCTAAAAGGGCAAATCCAAAACATTTTTAGCCTCAGTGTCCTCAGTAGGGATCCTGCAATGTAAGGGTGAGATGTTCCTCCAGTGTCTGTGATGCCAGCTGGGACTGAGGTGATTGTGGGAGCCTCAGCCCTCTGTGTGCCTGACCTGGAAATCTGGCACATTTGGGGCATGAGGAGAGTCAAAGCTCATGGGAGGTTTCTTGCAGGTCTCGGTGCAGCTGAAGACTGTGGTCATGAATGAGTCAGAATGATGTGTCATACCCTTCCAGTCAATTTCCCTTCCAGTGATAACCGCTATTGAATACGTAGGAATCAGGCAGAAATACATTTAAAATAATTGCACTGGAGTATCATTAAAGATGTGACAAAAAGCCACAAACCCCAAAACTTCGGACTGAAGGATTTTTAATCCACAAGCTTGTTCTGTGATAGCACTGCAGTAGGAACAGTCAGCACAGGTGATTGTGCAGGGTAGGGACTTCCAAGGGGCGGCCCTGAACATGTCAGAGTGAGTTACAACCTGTTCATCTTGTGAAATCACTCACTGATAAATGCCTAGGGTCGCACTGATGCTCTTGGTTACGCAGCAAATCATACTGAGCAATTCGATATTACATAAAGCCATAACAGCCTGTGGGACTGTCACGTGGCTTTTAAAAAATCTGGTGCCTTTTTTTTTTTCACCCAAACATTCCTTGGACTAATCAAAATATTGAGGAGATAAAAACACTGATGTACTTCAGCTGTCATCACTCAGCCTGGGCTCTCCTCCTGCCACCATTGCTGGGATCGTGGTGCCAGGCATGGCTGAGAGCACAAAATGGGGTGGTCACAGAGGCAGGACGGGGAGATGGGCAGCGAAGAGGAGAAAGAGTCCTCCAGGTTTGCAAAGCTTGACCATACCTAGTGGCTGTCAGTGGATCCCGGCTGCTGAAGGAAAGTGGAAACTTGGCACGTGAGTTCTGTCTTTCAGAGCTTAATAGTCTGAATCGACAGCCAGAGTGAGACTGAAGGCTCGTAGTGTGAAACAGTCCGAGTGACAGCCTGGTGGAAAACACACACATGGATCTGCAGCCGAGCTCTGGGTAATGCGAGTTCTCCCTCGCCTTATGAAACTGACCCAAGAGACATCTTTAATCCAGATGAGATGGGTCCGTACTGGTGCGCATTTCCTCGTGGCACATTTATGCACTAAGCTGTTGTGCAAAGCTAGAGAGGGACAGAGCGATGCAGTCTTTGGCTGCCAGCGGGTGCCAGCGAGGAACTGAAGCCTCTTCCAACTGGAAAAAGTTGGTGTAAAAGTGGCACTTGGGTACAGTGATAATGCCTGTGTGGCTGTGCTGGGGTGACTGGGCAGGACAGTGTGCACACACCTGCACCAGAGATGTCCATTTAAATTCATAAACGCCGTTAAACCAGCAGATGATTTCACTGATGAATCCACACGGCTGAATGGCAACCCATAGGGAGATGGATTTAAAAGCAAAGGGGAAAGCTCTCTTTTCCCAACTGGGTAAACACTTGTTCCAGCAGCCACCTGGAAAACGAGGTCCATCAGTAGTCTGAGGGGGATGCTGCTCCTGGGATACGGTTCTGGGCACCTGGCAGGGTCAGCAAGTGGGTCTGACAGTGGTGCTGGGGTAAGGGAGGTGTGTTCCTTTGATAGCTCCTTCCCTGTGAAGGTTCACAGCTCGCACCTCACTCCTCCATCTTCATCTTTTGTCTTCCACTTCTTTTTGCTGTGGTGATAAAGGCAGACTCAGCTCCTGTGCACTCCCAGTTCCTCACCAGTGCCAGGGGAAATGCACTGAGCCCAAGTTCTTCAAAACAGGGTTAAATTCACACATCTTATGCAGCACTTGTGACACGACA
This sequence comes from Campylorhamphus procurvoides, assembly GCA_013396655.1. Classification (NCBI taxonomy): domain Eukaryota; kingdom Metazoa; phylum Chordata; class Aves; order Passeriformes; family Dendrocolaptidae; genus Campylorhamphus; species Campylorhamphus procurvoides. The sequence goes on from WBMV01000643.1 coordinate 90,065, forward strand.
AGCATGGTACATGGCCAGGTAAATGTAGCTCAGCTGATGTGCAGTGCTCAGTAAGCTGTGGTAGCTTAGCTGATGTCCTGCCTCTCCCAAGCCTGGCAGATCCCATGCTCCCATTGCACAGCTTCGAGGGGGTTATAGCTGTCCATGTTGCAGCCTACACCACAGTGTGAGGACTCTCTCATGGGGAGGTGTTTAGGGGTCTGTTGCCTCCAGTCATGACACTGCCAGATGAAAGGCCCCATAGTCTCCCCTACACCAGCCTGTCAACAAAAATTCCCAGCAGTTGTCCACAGCCACTGCTCCACCTTTGGTGCTCCACGACAAAAAACTCTGTCCAGAGCTGAATTCATGATGTTCTGCTGGTGGTGCTTCTGTCTCCTGCTGTGTCCATCGTGTCTGAGCACCCCATGTGCTGTTAAGCCCTCTACATCACTGTGTAGGTACCTACACTTGGTGTTAGGAGTCCTGAAAAACAGAATATTGCCTAACAGACATGGCACATTACAGAGGCTGGGTGGTCCTAGTGACTGAAATGAACAGTACATCGATTGTACCTGGTCAAGTGTGAAAAATCCTCACTTTGGGTGAGTGCCATCAGGTGACACCCTTCAATACCAGCATGAGAACAGCTAGATAAGGAAGGGACAGAAAGACATTCAGTATGATCCAACATAAAGCAACATCACTCACTTTTTATGCTTTATCTCAGAAGTGAGTAGGACATAGAGGTGGGAGCACCGCTGGGTTTTATGTCAGAGTATCAGTTGGGTCCTACACCCCAGTTGTCCCAGCAGTTAGAAAGTATTGGTGCTGACCTGCTTCAGCCCGTCACTGTCCATCCTGGCACTGCTCCAGGACTGTGGAGGCATTCCTGTCTGTAACATCTGACAGCTTTTCAGAGAAGCATTGCTGGTAGAGCCCCATCTGCCCTCCTCAGCCTGCGCCCACTCCCAGGATGCCGTCGTTTCATCTTTAAGCCTTGGGGTTGCTTTAAAATAATCAGGGATGAAAACCTGGCTCCACTGAAGTCGTTGGCAAAGCTCCCATTGACTTCAGAGGAGCCAGGATTTCACCCTAAGACGCTTTGTAGATTATTGGTGAATGGAAAGCATACGTCCGGCTTCTTGAGGGTTATTATTGTTGGTGGTGACCTCTGCTCTGGCAAGCATTGAACAAGGCTGGGTTGAGACAGATGGCTAAAGCTTTCCCTGTCTTTTCCCCTGCTTCCTCACAGGGGCTTTGCTTTACGGCTCATCATCTTGGATGCTGCTTATCAAGGAATACCTTCCTGTCGCCTGCCCCTGGAATTTAATGCCTGTTTGCCCACATTCCCCTTCCCCCAACGCCAGCAGATCAGCAGATAGGAGACAGAATGGCTGGTTAGCTTCTAGCTCCAACCTCTTAGGTAAAAGATGCAAATGCACACACAAGGGTCTTCTCTTAAATAAAAAAAAAAAAAAAAGGAAAAAGTAATAACATTCCCCTGCAGGCAACCTAAGTTTTTCTGTGACTCATGGTTCCTTTATCTCAATAAATTACAACATGAAAAGCAGTCACCCTCTTTTTTTAAAAAAAAGCCAAACTATTAGCTTAGAGTTCTCAATTTTTCTTCTGCTTCTTTCAGTGTTTTGCTTCCCATCTACATATTTTGCCACTAACCAGGATCAAGATCTTCTGAATTCTGTGGTGCCTTGTGTGACAGGCTGGAAATTCAGTGGCCAATTTATTAAAACTCGAAGCAAAAGGGGAAACATAACAAGTCTGAATTATGGAATATGGAAATGGAGAAAACAGTTCATCCCAGTTTCCCAACTGTTAGGTGGGTTTTTTTTTTTAAATACTAAATTCTGTTTGTTTTACACTCTGCCACATTTTCACTTTTCAACATGCTGCACATTTTTGTACGGATGATGTGCAACTGCAGTGTAGCCTTTGCCAAGATGTGGCAGTAGGGGACTGTGGGAATCAGCATGCCGGGCAACACTTTTCCAAAGTGCCCAAAGAGCCTGAATTCTGCTGACTTTCATAAGAGCTTGCCACAAGGCAATTTTTGCCTCTTCAGAGAAATACAGTGAAACCAGCACTCTGGACACACAAAACTCTGAACACAGTTTTAGCACTGCAGAAGTGCCTGGGTTGGCATGGTGGACCCAAGTGCTGCAGACTGATTGAGTTACCTTGGTTCAGTGAGTCACAGCACATCAGCTGAGGCTTTACCGGTGGTTTTCTGGTGGAGGTGCCAGGCATGTGGCAGGGCTGGGCCCCTGGCCCAGAGCTGAGAGGCACCCCCTTGTTTTGGCAGCAGTGAGCCACTAAATTGGCTCATCCACTAAACTGACTCAGCCAACTTTATCATTAAATTGAAATGATGACATGTAATAACAAATAACATGGCAGCTCACCCTGTGTGTACCTACAGGCGTGCACGGCAGTGGGTACTGAAGGGAAGGAGCTTTACAGGAACACATCTGGTGGGAGCCAAGAGCAGAGAGAGGAGGTGATCCTGGCCCAGCTGATGGCTAAAAAAGTAAATCACGCTCAGGGGTTATGCGACTGAGGGTTGAGTAGCCCGGTCACTTCTGACAGGTCTTGCCCTATGTTCAGCAGTGGTGCAGAGGAGCAGCCAGCCTTCCTGACAGTTAAACATGGATAAACACAGCAATTCACACCTTCCACACCTATGGTTTTCAACCCTTTACTTCCCCAGGGAAAGTATCACATTACTGACTTGCAGTTGGCTTTTTTTCAAACCTACTTTTGTGCCGCTGAAAATCAGAAACTCAGATAAATGAATAATATTAAAAAATAATCAGAAAGCCAGCTGAGGCTGAAGGACAGTTCTGCAGCAGGAAGGTGAAAGGAGGATTTCATAGCAAATGTGATGGTGGGTGAGATAAAGGCTGTCTCCTAAAAGTTGAGCTGTGTCCATTGCTGGGAAGCCTTCATTCCCACAAAGAAGGTGAAGGAAACAGAGCTCATTTCTTGGTGGCTTCAGGTGATGTCACCTGGATTCACTTGGGTGATTTAACACAGATAGAAGTCCTGCTAGTGTGTTGCTGCACTGGCACAGGTAGGGATCTGCCTAGTCTAGTTACACCTCATGGATTGAGGGATTTGATTTTATTGGTTTTACTCAGTCAGCTCCTCTGCTCGATTGTCAACACTCTGTGTTTCTTAATATTTTTGTGTAGTTCTTTGTCAAGTCAAAATTATGCCACATCAATGAAATATTCTGTTTTGAAACCTGCATATCCTAATGCCTCTAATGCTTAAGTGTTGCATTGACACTGAGGTTTCTCAGCTCAAGTTTGGGCCAGTGCTTTAGTAACCAAATAGTATTAATGATAAACATCCTCTTCTGTAACGCAAATGTTTACAGATAAACACTTCACACCACAAAGTGACAAGTGGAAAGATGCCACAATCCTGTCATTAGAGAAGGACTTCGTTCAACAAAAGTGGCAGAAACATGGAGAGTGAGGGCAGTTTATTTTCATTGCTGTTTGCCTCTTTGTCCCAGTGCCACTGGTGCCCCAAATCTGAGCCTGTATTCTCTGCAGAGACATCTGAATGATCTGCAACAGGTCCCTTAAAACATTTCTGTTTTCTGAGATGCAGGGAAAAAGCTCTTAGGGGAAGGAAATCTTTGTTCTTTAGGGATTGTGACGACATGCTCAGTGAAGACATTTCTGTTCCACAGCCATTTGCCTGTAAGGAAACTGCAAGAATAGTTACTACTGCAGGTGAAGAAATCATTTAAATTAGCACATGTCCGTTAATGTTTGGGTGTTTTTTAAGTTATGAGGTCTCAGATTAATTTTTCCTGGACCAAGGATGGGCAGTTGGATTAGACTCTTCTTCCACCAGTGTGGAGGTGCAGACTGGTTTATGTTCCTCCCTTAGTGCAGCTTTTGGCATGGCAGTGCCCATGTCTGCAATAGCCCAGCACCGACAATAATTATCATAAACAGTGAGGGACTCCCTGGGGAATGCCCCAGCTAGCAGAGAACAGCAATAACTTGAAATGTTCCTTTAAAGGAGGGTGGCATTATGTCAAATAAGGCAACAGAGAAAAAAAACAGAGAATCTGGGGCCTCTCATCCAAAGCATTTAATTCTAAGAAAAGCATTCTCTGCTACCCAACTTCAAGTGTGCTGTTTGGCAAACAAATGTGCACATTGCTGGTGCTCTCAGGCGCAGTTTGGATAGCAACAGCTTCACCTACTGTCCGCCATGGGACGGGAAAAGCCAGAGTGGGTCTGGATGAGATGGTCAGAGCACCATGGAGAAAAGCTGCAGCAGAGCCTCTGCAGCAGCCCTGACACCCGGTGAAGAGCAGGGAGAGAGCACAGACACCCACCAGGCTCTGGGCACATCACGCAAACAGCTCTCCTGGTCCTGCCAGAAGCAGAAGTTTTGGACAAAGTGCCAGAGACAGTGGGTTGGCTGGAGGCTGCTCTCTCTGCACGGCTGTGGTGGCTTTGGGAGAGAGAGAGGTGCAGGGAGGGCGCTTTGAGTGTGCAGTGCCTCAGTACCTGCGGCTGAGGGAATTACTAAAGATCAAAGTATTGTTTATTCGAGGCAGCTGACCTGTCTGGGGAAGATTTTCGCTCTTCAATACCCTGAATACAACACCAAGTGGGAAAGAAAACGGCAGGGGAAAAGCAGTACCTGGAGCTCCACCTTGCTGCCTGAAACAGTTATTTGCTGCTAATAACTAAGATTTTTCTTCTCTGTTGATCGGTAGCTTCCCTGTGCAGTAAGAATTGGCCTCAGGAGGTGGTGCCATCCTACACAAATCCCCCTGGGAGGCTTTAGAAAGACTGGTACAAAAAAGGGGCACGAGTCACTGTGAACAGCACAGCCTCATCTGATCGAGCCTTTATAATGTTCATTTTTTGCAATTATATCACGTAACAGTTTATAAATTTGTTATACATAACATCATTCTTTCCAAATGTGCGGTGTGTGGGCTTATTGTTGCTGTTGAAGCTGCTGGTGCTGGGTTTTTTCTGCAAAGCCAACCAGTCTGACCAGCTGGCAGGGCAGCCAGGCCAGCCTCTTGCAGTTTAGTTCCAGAGCCGCCTTTTCACAAGGTTAAAAACTCAGAGGCAGTTTCTAGCCCTAGATCCACAAAGCAGGTGGCTGATAAGATTGCTGGCTCAAGAATATAGAAAATTGATGGCTGGGCCCGCTATTAAAGGAAATTCTTTTCCATGATTTACAAATAAATGAACTTCAGTGCAGGCAGGATCAGCCCCTGTATAGGAAGAATCTTTTTACTGTATATGGAGACAGTAGAGATCTTTGAAACAAGAAACAACTTGACGCAGACTGAGAAATGGGGAGAAGGGGAGGGGTGTGGGAAGCAAATTAACCCTTTTTTGACTTCTGGTACTTAACCTCAAGTACCTTTCTCGTAGATCCCCGGGGAAGTTTTTGTGCAAAATACTACAATTTACAAGTGGGTTTAACTACAACATGTTGCCTTTCAACCACGGGCAGACAGGAAAAGATCCAATTGACACCTGCTTCAGACAACAAATGGGGCACAAAAGATGAAACTCATTTCAAAGGGTCTATTTGTTTGTCTCTTGTCATGGATTAAACCAGGGGGGCCGCTATTTCAGGATGGATTCTGCTCCCATTCCTGTCAATGGAGAAAAAAACCCAAACCTATTTGTGTGAATAATGCAGAACTGGCCCCTTGGCGAGGAAACGAGTTGGTTGTTGCTAAAGTTTTACTGACAATTCTGTAGTAAACAGAGATATAGTACCTCTGAAATGCTCGATTTGCAAGCCAGATGTTTGAAATATGAATATTCACACTTGCAGAACTTTAAACAGACCGATGACAGTTTACTGAAAAACAACTGGGAATACAAGAATTTTTTGTTGAGAATGCAAAGTGCCACAGTACTTTTTAGAAATAGGTTTTCAATTATTTGATTCAAGTCTAACTCAATTTAGAAAATTCTTCCTGTCTAAGGCAATTTCTTCCTGTCTAAAGCAATTTGTGTGTGTGTAAGAACAGAGAAAAATTGCTGAAATTATGCTTTTTAGAAATTCAAACCAAACGAAAAAAAAAAACCCACATATCTACCTCATTGCCAGTAATTTCATTAAAGGACAGAACGAGACGCCGAAGCAAAAGCTCCAAATCATCGATATACCGAAGAGTTTGTGTGCAGGGGTTGTGCTTGCAGAGCCCCCTCTGTTTTGGTGCCGGCATCCTCCTCCTCCTGGGTGTGGGTGAGGTCGGGAGCTGCTCGGCTCCAACCCAGCGCTGCCTGCCCAAAGGAAAAAGAAAAAAAACAACCCTGACATGAACATTTTGGCAGCTCTTTGTTTCCAAGAGAACAGATCTTTGTCTGCTTCTTGCTGTCCTTTGATTTTTCACGGATGCGGCCGTGGACGGGCTTTCCAAATCCCTGTTGCTGCCAAGCAGCAAACCAGATTTTGTCCTCGGGTACCTGCGCTGAGTTTGGTTCACACAGAAACTTTTCCTTGTGTATTTAATCACTAGTGGGAAGGTTGTGGTAGTTAAAGCCCGGACTGTTATCCGCTGTTCTGCTTTTGTTATCAATCTCACCATCACTCTTATTTATTTAAAGCCTTCAAACTTCAAGTTATGTAAGTGGGATGCTTTTAAAACCTGCATTGCTAATACTGACATGTATAGAGGAAATAATGAAGTCCAAGAGGCTCCAAAAGCAAAGACAAACCCCAGTAGCTGCAGATTATACCTCTCAGCTCCTCGGCCCTGAATACTCCGGCCCCAAAGCTGCTTTTGGGAGTGCCACCCATGGTGGCACTTGCTGCTGCAGAGCATGCAGAGGTTGGAGGCCACCCCTGTCAGAGGAGGCTGCAGAAGCTGGACTGTGTGGACAACGGAGGAGCAGCCAAACCCATAATACCTGATGTGTCACAGAGCAGCAGCTCCAACACGCACGGGAAGAGATCGACGGTGTACGGGGAAGCGCTAACTCTGAATTTCCTGCCTTTTGTAGAGAGTACCGAGCCACTTCCAACAAAGTTAAAATGCCATTAAGCAATAATTTTGGGTTAAATGCTAGGGTTTAGCGTGCCTTTACTGAGATGCTTGAAATCCGATTTCTGCCCTTTTAACTCCCTGTGGTCCCTCGAAGCTAAAGGACTCGGGGTTTTGCAATCAGTTTAACTCTTCTAATTTGAAAGTGGAATAACTTCAGTACTGGGGTGTAACTGCCTCCCCTCTGCAGGTAGGGATGATGCAAACATCAAGTGTGTTCCAATCTGCAGGAACGATCTATACTAGTATAAAGCATGTTTTGCTGCTAACCTCACCTCCGTTAGGGTTTTCATTAATTAACAGTTTCAATTTAAAAAATCATACCCCCCGACTGAAATAGATTAAAAAAATCTATGTGTAAGATATAAAATATAAAAGGAGAGGACGACAGGGTCATTCCTGCTTAGTAATGCAATTAGAGACATTAGGTCTGAAGAGATCAATTGGATGTGTGTGAAATTTAAGCTGCTGATTATAGATGCATTAGATAACAAAAAATAGCAATGGTTAAAGATGATAAGCCTGAATCCTGCCCCAAGAATCCCAAGCAAACCACTTATGTTATAAATAATAAATAAATTAATTTAAACTGGACAGCATTTGGCATCTTGGGGGAAAATGAAAGTGTAAATGTTTAAATTGCTCTGGTTTGCCTCCTTGTGATCATCAAGCCTAGACTATCCTAACAAATGAGTTAGGGATGGCAGCTTTAATTCTGTCTCTAGAAAACACGTGGCAATCCTCTTGAAAGGAGTCGGCCTACAAACAGTTCTGATTTGTGTGGTGCTGTGGTTGTGTCTCTAATGGCACCTATTTAATGCAGAAACCAGTACCAAGTCAAATAGTTGATACAATCCTTAAAGAAATAGAGGACTTGCAAGGATAACATGAAAAGAGACGTGATACCTCCCCAGTCCACTGGCATCCTTCGACTGTTCCAGCAAAATCCCAGACAAAACTTTGCAGAAAGACTCCTATCTGAGATAATTAAATGAACCAAAATTCTGACACTGACTGAAAATGATTTAAACAGCAAATATTTAAAAAGTAGAATAATTAACACATATACATGTATACATACACTCATACGCATGCCTGAGAAGTGATTGCTAAATTTAGCAGGCAACACAAAACTGATAAAGCCAAAGCTGAAGGAAAATGGGAACAAACTCCATTCCAAACAGACAATGTAATAATGAAGAAAAATGTAGCAGAACTTATATTGCAAAATAATCCCACACCTTGCTTGATGCTAAGGGAACCCTGCTAACCTGGGTGCCAGTATGATCAGGAGTTCATGGCAGAGCACGGAAGAGCTCAGAAGAAAAAGCTGTGAATGGAGACGGGGAGAAAATAATGCTGAAAATATCCTCTTGCTGGCATTTCAGTCAGTGTTTTAAATGGTAACTCTATATCAAAACTGGAGAAAAAGAGATACAAAATTCCACAGGACAAGTGGGGTCAAGGGAACTTCCCCATGTGAGAAGGGACCTAGACAGACCAAAAAGGAAGGAAAGGAGCAGATATACAAGTGGACAGAATAAGGTCTAGTCAAATACCAACTGGTTTGCATGAGGGGAAATGACCTCTTCCATCCTGTTGGACAGACAGAATGCAGCATCATTAACTGACCTCACTTCTGAAGGCAAAAAGGACCATGCTTTTTAGTAAATAATGCCTAGTGCTGTAGAAATGAGTAGTGGGATTCAGACAGAAAAGTGCTGAGAGCAGAAGAACAAAGAATTTTTCTGTAAATCTAAGCACTTTTACAAGACCAAAATCTCTTCCCTAGACAGCATATTAGCAATGTAGTTTTTAATGTGGATTCCTGCTTTTTTTTCGGTAGACATGTGGATCCCTGTGCAGCTCCTGAGCCTACTGAGGTTACTTTTGCTTTTCTCAGCTGCCCCACAGATTCATAAACTGCCATCTGAATGTCTCCTTTCTAAAGGATTTCAACCCTCGGAGCTCAGGACACAGTCATCTCAAGACCAATTAAAAAAAAAAAAACAACTAGCGATGGGAATGGAAAGATTCTCCATTGGACTTAATTATCTGGGGCAAGGAGAAAACATCCCTTTCATCCAGGAATTGCATAATTGTTTATTATGGGCTACAGTCTCTGCTTTAAAATGAGTGACAGAACTCATATTGAATTAAATGGAAGGAGGATTTGACCCATGAAGGTTCAGACATTTTGAAGCATCTGATTGGCTGATCATTGACAAAAAGAACCTGGGAAAAACAGTTCCATGCTTAGACAATCTACTTACAATGTTTGATAAGCCTCTCTCTCCCCCAAAAACCCAAACCAAACAAGGAACCTTGGCCGACTCTACCTGTTTTCACAGTGTACATGTGTATTTATGAGACAAACTAAGTTTGCCTGTTGCCCAAGTACAAGTCCAGGCCATATACAGAAAATAATTTGTAATTTGGGGGTTTCCTTGGGCTCAGGAATGTGTTTATTTATAGATTATAAAATAGAGGTGAAATATAGGAAATACAGAAGTAATCAGCACTCTAAAGATTGGTCAAGGCTATCATTACAAATAAAGAAACCAGGCTAAGAGACCAGTTGTAGGCTGTGTTAAGCTGATAAAATGGATTTTAAATTAAGTTTTAGCTGGAATGAGTTTCTGAAGTTATTTTTAGCCTCAACCATGTGAGAAGCACATGGCTCCATAAATACATTCCCCTCAAGAATAAGTGAACGGGGGTGGGGCGTGTGGAAGGAAACAACCTAAACAATTCATTTAAAGTTAATAACCGAGCCGAGAATTTTATAGCTTTGTTTTTGAAACATTTGTCATAAAAGTGTGATTCACTTTTGCAAGAACATGCATTCACAGATCAACAGTGCATGGGACAGTAGAGTGGTGGGAGGATCCAAATGGGCCTTTCTTAGCCTACAGCATCCATGGCCCCCCCTGGAGCTCAGCAAGAGGGGAATTATTCACAGGAGCATTTTGTTGCAGCTGTGGAGGGCTCTGGCTCTGAAACGCCCCACAAAGGAACCTGCCCTTTCCTCTGCTCTTCCAGAGAGAGCCTGGGGAGAGTCAGCCTGCATGAAACCATCCAGGCATCATTTTGGAAAACTGCACACAAGGAAAAAAGTACAGAACAGAACAGTCATGCAATAATGCTCAGACATTTTCACCAAATATACGGGCAGGGACTCACTTGAATGCTCTAAACACATTTATCTTCCAGTGGAAGAGGGCTCCTCCAAGAGAAAGGACTTGTACAACAGAGATTGCTGTTTTCCCAGCTACATCCACGGATCTTAGAGAAAGGCAATAGCTCCTCTACAAACCTCCTCTCTCCCCAGGGTAGAGATAAAGATGACAAAGGACTGGTGCAATTAAAGTGTATCATTATGTCCTCAGCCTGCCAGTGTTTCAGTCAGGAGATGCTCCTTAGCTTTAGAAAATAAAACAAAAAAACCAAAACAGACTAAAAAAGAAAAAAAAAGGAAAAAAGTAAAAGAGGGACATAAATGGGCCCATGGGGCTTGTTTATTCTAGTTCATCCCCTGACCCAAGAGGTCACAGGCCAGTTGCTTTGGCACAGCATCTCCCTAGGTCTGAAGGTTGATGAGCAAATTCATTCCTGGTAGGAGAGCAAACACACAGGACTTGGCTGCTTCTGTGAGACAGAGGCAATTTGGTTGTTTGGTTAAGTTGAAAGAGGCACCAAGTTACTGGTGTGAAGGTGGATTTGGTGCCCTGTCTGGAGGAGACCCTCTGAAGGCTCTCCAGGACCACCTGTGGCCAAGAGGGTCGTGGGGCCACAGCTGGACCTTAGTGCTGATGAAGGGCCTGGGAGGCTTAGCTGGCTGTTGTAGTTTTGCAGCTTTATTATTTATTTTTCCCATGCTGGCTGGGAGGTGTGAAGGGTTTTTCCCTCATTTTTCATAACTGCTTTGTTACATTGGATTTCCTCTGGTAGCTGAACCACATAAAGATTAAACTAAATGCAGTCACTACAAAATCCAGAGAAGGGACTTTGTGAGGTGAAATGGTAATGAATTGGAGCTTTTGGCATGCTGAAGCCTGGGTTTCACCCCCCTGCTGTCTATGTCCATGTGTGTATCTCTGACTATGGACTTGATTTTCTTAAACTCTACAGAGAAGTTTATCTTTGGTTACTACTGCTGTGGACTACTGGCTTTGCCTCTTTTCAACTTACAGATCAAAGATGTTATGTAAAAACAGTGCAATTATGACTAAAATAAACACTTTAAACTCTGTTACTGTGATTTCATCCAGATTTTTTTTTCCTAGGTTTGTATTAACACTCATGTGACTCAATCAGCATTGGTAGCAATAAAATACACGTGATAATCCCCTGCTGATCCATCATTTGTACCCAGAAGACTCCAGGGGTGGAACTTGTAGTTTATTTCCTTTTTCTAGCCTCTGTCAAACGTACATGCCCTTATGAAGTGTACATGTGATACTTAGAAATCAAAAGAACAGCTAATTAATTACACCCCACCTCCTCATATGGAAAATGGATCTAAACTAGCATCTAAAACACAATGTGTTTGCTTTAAATAGCCAAATGTGGAGGGACCAGAGAGATCTGTGGGGAATGTTTGGCACCATACGAAGATTCTTTCTGCCCTCGAATCCCCCACCCTTGAATTCTGTGGTGGGTTGGTAGGGAAAGGATATAAAAATGTAGATTTTTTTTAAAGGCTTTTCTCTTTGTTTTCTATTCTCCTTGGCTGCACACTTATATTTTAATACTGTTATAATAGTAAGGAACAAGGAGGGTCATTCAAAAATATTTTTTAATCTTTATTAGAAACAGATTTTTTTTTTTTGCCTTTTACTGCCGCTGGACCACATTTACCTACCAAGTCCCAAAATGGTTGAAAAAACTGCAGCCATAGCTTCTACTTAGGGGTTTTGAGGGGTGCCCACACAAGCCTGAATGACTGCTGGCAGTGGAGAATACCAGGCTCTCACCATGTTTTTACGTGGTACTGACCACTTCAGTATCAAGGCATTTCCCAGGGATCCAAAATTAGATACCAGCATTGCTCTTTTGCTTCTCAAACAAAAGAGATGCTTTGCTTAGGCCTGACTTTTTCCACTCAGCCCTCCTTTCATTAAGGCATATTTAACTTGAATTCGCCATGATGGCGCAGTGGGATGAATTGAAGGGTTTTGGTGAATGAGGAGGGGATTGCTCATGTATTAAAAGCTATGGAGTGCCACAGCAGCAAGAGATGGAGTGAACACTCAGTCTCAGCTGTGATGGGAGTTAGTTCTCTTGCTTCCAAGGGGTTTTTATGGCTCTATACCTACTGGCACTTTCAGACTTAATTCTACTGTCAGAAAAGGGACAGAAAAAGGAACTCTAAAGGTCTGAAGAAAGCTTCTGAAAGGAATAAGAAAGGCATAGGGAATATGAGGGTTTAGAACAGAAGGCTTCATAATTCAGAGGTATCAAGCCTGCTCCAGTCTATTCCCATATATTTGCTTTTCCTTCCTCCCACAGTCCCGTCCAATCCCAGCATCTGTTGCCATTTGCACATATGAACAATATGAACAATAAAGCCTCCTATCATTGGAATTCACAGATTTCTTCCACCTGTGGGCATTTCTTTTTCTTGCCCAGTTTGAAAAGCATGATCCACTCCCCCAGCTTCCATGCCATGGAGAAGATCTCACATTTCTATATAAAAGAAATCAGATTTCCTGCTCATACTTTTTAGGGCTAATCAGGTGACCCCAGCGCCTCACTTATGCACAGAGGCACACTAGGAGTTGAATTGATGACATCACCTCCTATTCTATTTGAAATGTAACATCAGACTATTATGGGCACTAATATAAAGTAGCAGTCATATTTAAGAAAATAAACAAGAATTTAAAAAAACCCATAAAAATTAGAAACAATTTTAAAAGGAGAAGAATGTAAATGTTTACATACAAAAGAAACAAAAAGAAGAGCAATATGAAAAGAATGGCCATTTGCCTTGTATAGTGCATGAAGATATCTGGGCTTTTCCATTTTTTTTTTTTTTAATTCTAAGACAATTACAGAAAAAAATAATCATTAATAAAGAGTAAAATGCCATTTTAAAATCCCATGAAACATTCTCATTAGACTGTATGCATCCCACCTCTTGCTCTTTGATGTAGTTACAATGCAATTTTTTTTCTCATAAAGAATGGGAGAAAGGCAACTCCAGTAAATACTGTGTACATACCAAATTAAGTGGATAAATAGCATGTCACCCTGAATTATCTTGGGAAAAATATCCACCTGAAATTGCAGCAGCATCACAGACATGCAGACCAAGTATCTTAAACCAGTCAAAGTATCTATTATTGCTTGTTTTTATCTTTCTCTAAAGGGAAGCTATGTTTGACCTCTAAGGAAGGTCAACAACTTAATTATTGTATCGAGACAAAGCTACTCTGTGCACAGGAAATGAAAGCTAAAGAGAAGCACTTTGAAAAGAAAGACGTTTTACTCTCTTAAATAAATGAGACCTGCAAAATTCAATATTGTTTTCATCCTGCCCAAGCCTTCTGGCTGGATGCTAAGTGATGTTCATCGGGTAAAGACAGGAAATCCAGAAGCCTTCCTGCCTTTGCAACACAAGTAGGAGGGCAGAGCAGCTTGGAAGACAGTAAAAGAAAAAAGTCTGTGTCGGGAGGGCTCTCACAATCATACATCGTTAGAAAGCCAAGCCCACTTGTTGGAGAAATGTACACCTTGAGGCATTTTGATTAAACAACCCATTCCCTTCTCATTTTAGGACACAGCTTAGAAGAGGATAGCTAAGATCTTCTAGAAAGTTGCAACTGGAAGAACAAGGCAGAGGCAAGAGCACTTAGGCTCTGTGACACACCACCGTCTGACAGGGCACCTCACACTACAGTGACTCCAAAATACACCAAAACAGAAAGAAAACCAACCAATGAACCAAACAAACCAACCCAGACGTGTCACCATCAAACCATAAGCACTGTGCTCTGGTGCTGAGCTTTATGAATGGATTTATAATACTGCTCGAAGACCAAACCTCCCACCACCCACCCCTGGAGCGTGGCCTGTTCCCACCCTGGGGCACAGCCAAGCACCGCTGCTCACCGTCACCCCTGGTCCTCTCTCTCAGGCTTTGAAACATCTCCCTGGTGTTATGTGGAGGAGGGTGAGAAGTCCAGGAGGGTAAGGACATCCCTTCTGGCTCCCCACCTGCCATATATCCCCAACTATGGGGCTGGCTGCTGCTCATTTTGGGCAGTTTATCTGCTCAGTGGTATCTGCTCAAAGAGCACCCCAGCGATTTACAGCTTATGTTACGTTTCCAGAAGTCACACAGAACGTAGGAGCCCGTATTCATAGTAAAGCAAATGGCAAATCAATAAGGTAGGGGACCTGTGGAAAAATAAACAGCAGTCATGCAATGAGAAGCTGTCTTAATCCCCACTCACAAGGAAAATGTTATTAGTTTGCAAGGATAACTTAGTCTTGGCATTTCTTATCATTTGAATACCTGACAAATCCTTTCTTACCCAAAAGGAAGAACAATATCAACTGCTCTGTCTTGAAGGGTGTATGAACTTCCAGAATGCAAGAGTGATATTGTCTCATCCAACAACATCATTTATTCAACAGATCTTTAGCGATGTTTTGAACTCTCTGATTTCCACAGGGCCTTGTTTCTTCCCTTAAAATTGGCAGCTGCCCCAAAATTAGACCCCTTCCAGTGATAACTGGCAACACACAGATGCAGGACATTCACTACAGATGATAAGGCATTTCAGAGAGAGAAGAAACAACTCAGTTTCAAGTTCAAAATCAGGTACATTCTGCCTTTCTCCAGCTTGCGAGAAAACAGGGGAAAACTGCCCTAAGCAGGCCAGCTTTCCCTGGAGTTTGCACAGTGGCTGAGAACAGAGTGGCCTGGCTAATGAGAACAACTGATTATACAGATTTAACACAAACAGATTTTAGGATGGCTGGGATTGGATTGAATCTGTCCACATGTAGGTCTTGACAAAGCCCATAGCCTGTATCTGGGCCAGGGCTTCCACAGTCACTGCTCCCAGGATGTAAACTCTCATCTGCGCTCTTTGTTCTCAGTGTAAGACCTTGCATTTTGCTGGTGTAAAACACATGTTCAGAGCACTCTGCTTTACCGAGTGTTGCGGTTTGCCTCACAGATTTGACCTGTTGTTTATTTACCCCTGTGGCATATCTACAACTTTTCCAGCAGCTGGTTTATTTATTTTTTCCTTTCAAATCCTTTTTAACAATAATGAATAGCCCGGGAGCAAGAACAAATCATTGCAGGACCTTGATAAAAATACCCTCCTGATACCCTTCTGTTATATCCATTTAGTCATTTAACGTGTGCTACATTTGGGTAGTGACATTTAAAGACTGTTTTGGACCACCATTTTTGTTACCAAACCTATGCTGACTGGTGTAATTTATGTCACTATTTCTTTAACTTGTTAACTATTTTGTGCATCTGATTTCCTTGCAGTTGTCTCAGAACTCCCATCAGGTTCCCTGGGCTATATTTACCTGGGGAGGCTGGGAGAAGGTGATCACCTTCTAAAGTAATCATCCTCCTAAAATGATGAAACATTTGTCCAGTTCTAGCTCTCTGGAATTTCCCTGGCAGCTCATGAGGTGTGGTGGTTCCCAAGAGATGTTATAAAGTACAGACTGCTGCAAACAAGAGACACACATCTCATCCTTGAGGCTTAGAAGCAATGTTGTAACACTCGGATTCAACCAGATCAGGATGGAAATGGATAATATTTGTGTCTGTGTATTAGTAACCTGGTTTAGATTCTGATGTAAACACTCAATTTCTGCAGTCTGTGTCCATCTCGAATCTCCAATGTCACATTACTGAGTGTTGCTGACTCCAGCATCAATGTGAGGTGGCTGGATTTCCACCTGTTGGAGGAAATTTCCTGCATCCACACTAAACTGTACCCCAGCTTGCAAACAGCAGCACAACTCACCTGGGTTGCAGCATTTTATGAGATCTCCTGAAGCAGGCAGCTTTACCTGGCTTCAAGTTTCTTTAGGGAAGTTTTGCTCCATTTTTAATGGTAACAGGGCATCACCACGCCTGCTAAGGCTGGAGGCAACTATTGATCCTTCAGGAGACCATCACTGCATGGAGGCATCACTAGGAGACAGTGCTAGGCAGCAGACATGTTTTCCCAGTTTCTCTAGTTTTTTTCTCCATCTAATTTTAAAGTCTTAAAAAGGTCTTTGGCTTTTCCCTACTTGCCTCCTGTTTTGCACTTGTGTATTTTAAGGGTCTCCATACATGGAACCATTTAAATGGAACAGTAGAATTGCACAGAAGTCACAGAGTGTCTCTGAAGGCCTGAGAGATGAACAGATGGCAAAAAAGTGACCAGCAGTCAGTAGACAGAGCCCTGAGGAACAGCATGAAGAATGTCCTGCAGTACATACAGTTATGTCCAGTTGATGTTTCTCCTACATACACTGGAGAGAAATTGATGCTCTGAACACTGAATATTGTGCCTGTCTTTGACATTAAAACCATCTGAAATCAGATCGTAAACTCTGAGGAGAAAGGGTACTTAAACACTGATATTAGATTAAAAGAAATCCAGCAAGAGAGACCTCTTTGGCTAATGGTCTGTCTTTATGAGACTTTCAGAAAACACATAGATTCAGTTGCTTTCCCTCTTTCTTGTGGGGAAAAAAACTCAATCAAAAAGCCCCAAAACCCCAGCTATGAGTGAGAGATCCCTCTTGCCTTTCTCTGTTTCTTCTTTTTTTTTTTTCTTGTTAGGGTACTTCCTATCTGTTTGCTCAGGATATTATTTTCCTTTCATCAAGAAGTATGGTTTTCACAGATACACTGTTTACATGGGCACAGGGTCAATCCCTGTGCATTTTCTTACATCTCTACTCACAAGAGAAAGAAAAGAAAATTGCATAATCACAGAACAGCTTTCACCACTACTTTTAGGGTTGATCCAATATCAGCATTTCTCTTTCAAGAATAACTCCCACTCTCAACACCACAGAGGTAGGACTGGTCTTGACTCTTCATTAAACATCCAGAGAGCCAGATATCCTGCTGGAGTGTGCTGGGGTAGAGGACGATGAGCTCAGAAAGATCTGCTTTTGCACCATAGTTCCTTGCAGTTCTTGAGGAATGTAAAAGTTGGTTGCCCCAGTTGAAGCTTCAAATGCACCGACAGAGACAGAATCCTAAGCTTGACAGGCAGTACCAGCTCCACATCCTTTTTTTCCACACCTATTTCTTTAAACAAGGTCAAGGTCTTAAACTGATATAGATCAGGAACACTCCTGTTCAGTGACTACTCCATTGCAATATCAAATTGACCAAAAGGGTTGGTGAACAAGAGCCTGCCAGAGGGATGAAGGGCTCCAGCTGTAGACTTCATGCCTTAAGGTTTGCTATAAATAAATTTAAGCCCTATAGAGTTCTTTCTAATCCTTTTATGGCATTTCAGGACATGTGCTATATCCACTTCAGCTTTTTCATTGATGTTCCTCAAATTTTCAATAAAAAGATTGGACTGAACAGTGACGCAACAGTTCAACCAGGCCACTCTGGGCTCTTGACATTTCTGCAAAGACTTCACTGAACACTAATTTGGGAGCACCAGGTATGATACACAGAGAGTCCAATCCACCAGTGGCCAGGTAGGGATAGCCAGATTCTCTCTCCAAAATGTTAGCAGTGGAGTCCCAACCGCGCTTTCCCTCGGGTATGTTATTCAGATCAGGAGTAGGAACTACCTGTAATAACTGCCTGGTTCAGGTAATTTTACTGTAAATCACATCCCACTCCTTCTCTGACCTAACTGGGTGCAAGGTGGCAGCAAGAATGTGCTGGCTGCCTCTTGCAGTATTAATTCTGCAAGCTGTACAGATATTACTTTAAAAAGATGGAAACCTCTGAAAAAACAACATGTATTTTGTCTCCATTAATAACAAAGGGTGGAGTTCAATGTTATCTCGATTCCCTTGCTGCCAGAAGAGTTTCTTCTTTGCTCTAAAAAGCTGCTGAAAATCAATGTTTCATTGCCACATTGTCTGTGCATTGTTCATACAGACATGGGCAAATGCACCAGTTCCCGTCCCTGGCCTCTGCTCTTGGGCTGCAGCAAACAAGCACTTCAATTTGTACCAGACACTGAGGAATATGAATATTTTCTTTACTACTCTGCTCCAGGAAAGGATAATTATTATAAGCAAAACCAGATGAAAATCTGAGAATATTTTATTATCCACTTTCATTAAAAAAAAAAAAAGGAAAAAAAGAAAAAAGTCTATTAGCCTCAGAACAATGGGGCCAAATTCACACTTGGGGTAACATCACTGACATCAGTAGAGCACTGCAATTAATTTGGCCCATGGGATCTACTTGAAAATATTACATACTGTCACAAGGATGACAATTCAATTCTGTGGAGAAAATCTTTCTATACTGACTAATTTGGCTTTAAAAAGACAGCCCAGCTGTACAAGCAGTAATCCACTGGGCTGGATCTTCAAGTGCAACTCTGCTTACATCTTACAATAAAGCTCAGTTATAAACACCTGAGAATTTGGTCAAGTGTCTTTCCCAGACCAAGTGAGAGATCACACTGTAAGCATTATTTGGCACCGGGATGATGCTTACGTGACATTCAGAAAAACAAAGATATGGGGGGTAGAATTCAAGAACAACCAGGTAGCCAAAGATCTAAGTGAAATGCTGATATCCCTTGCTAATCCTTTCTTATCCTGTCTCCTCTCTCTCCCACCAAGCAGTCTCCTGAAGCACGTTAAGCTGCAGGGAGAATCAGAAAAAAAGTAGAAGGCTCTTTTGCTGTTTCTGTCGTCATTTATTTATTTTTAAACAGAAAATTCTTGTCCCTTGCAGTGATGACATTTTAATGAATCCATCAATCACTGCAAACTCCAAAGTAGTATCCTACATAAAAGAGACCTATTTGTAATACGTGACCTAAGCCCATACCTAATGAAATTAGTTCTCAGGGAGACAATGCAGGTCTTTCATTGCTGTCTCCATGGAATCATAGATGATTAAGCTGGACAGAGCCTTGTGGGTCCTCAAATCCAAACCTGTACACCTAGCATCACTTTATCCCTGCCTTGTTCCCTTGAGTGTGTTATCTAATCCTTTGCTGACTGATTGTGACCCACCTTACAACTTCTCTTCCATGGGCAAATCTTCATTGTGTGTTGCCTCAGCAAACTTGATTGCCCCTATAGGTCTCCAGTTCCCCTGTATCCATGATTTTTAAGGTGTTTGGATTTGTGCTATCTCCTCTCCCAATAACTATTTTAAGTCTTCCCAACACTGTCTTTTGGTTTTCTTTATTTCTTGCCCATTGGCTCGGAAGCTCCCAGTGCTGCAGGTTCTGTTTCCAGGGCAGCCCAGCCCGCGTTGCATCACTCCTCTGCCACCATGCTGGGCACCTCAGGGCACATTCATAGTCAAATCTTTGACTATATTTTGCTGCTACCATATACAATAAAACCCCCAGCTTCACGAAATCATTGCTTCTCCCTTCATGGCTAACAGACCCATTACAATATATTTTCATTACTTTTGCACCATTTCTCTCAGGGTGATGTTTCAGAGCTCTCACTTGATGCTTTCTTACTGCAGCATTGCTTTTCTTTGCCACTTGCCTTGTACCTACGGGATCTGAGCTCACTTCTTATCCCAGATGGAGTGGATTACTTCACTCCTGGACTCAAGAGCATTCTCCCTGACCACTCCTTTTCCCCAAGACTCTCCCCCAGCAACACCATCAAGATGCAAATCCCTAAGATGATCTTTAAAATAAAATCAGACTTAGAGAAGACCCTGACTTCACATTCAAAACTGCTGAGCTCTCCACTCACTGCTGACTGTTGTTTTGGCTGCTGGTGATTTAAACTTATGTAGATGATTTAAACATACTCAGTGTGCTGCATCCATTGACAAATTCATGGACAAATATTCCTGCTGGCTTCAGAAGTATCAAAGAAAGCAGTTGCTGCTCCCTCGTGGTCATCAGCATCATCCCTCTTCTGAAAGTTACCATCCCCTCAACTTTGCAGCAATTTGCAATCTATCTCCTGTCTCCCAACAGAGATGCTTTTTTTCTATAGTCTTGGTCAAGGCAAAGCAAACCAGAGTAATGGAGACTTATTATTGAAATGTCTTAAATCAAGCCATGTCTGCAGCCTCATGGGCTGACTCGACAAGGCAGATCAGGAGACTGTTACAAATAGCAGTTTCTAAAGCAACTGGGCAATCCTGAGCTCAGTGATTCCTCTCTGTCTTTTCCACTTTCTTTTTTTACCACTTAGCAAAGTGTTTTCACTGACTACATCTCCTGTCAGTACTGTGTGGCATGACCATGAAGCAGTTTTAAAACTTAGGTGGCCTCTTGATTTTTGAAGAACAGATAGAGACCAGAACCCTTATATTGTATACAACACAGAAATCAGAGCTTAGATGTTATCATGCAGCTGACCTCCTTCTGTGCTCACCATGGATGGCATCACACAGCACATCTGCAATTATAAAGTGAATGGCAAATCCAAAACCTTTAGAAATAAATATCTTCATGTATTTGGACCAACACAAAATGCTTTGTTGTCACTATGCCTTTCTTCTTTTGGGATCCATTGTCCCTTGCTATATTCACTATCAAGATGTTTCTTTTCCCATCTGTTAAAACCCAGCATGAAAACCAGACAGGGCTCTTGCACCCTGTTCTCACTATTTTACATGTGAAAGCTGGCTTTACTCACTGTAAATTCTAGTCCTGGAAGGCAAGGATCACAAAGGGCCAAACGGAGACCGCCCTCAGAGAAGAATCTGCTTTAGCTGCCTGCTTCTCAGCAGCTTCCTTCATAGAGCTAGCACTGAGGAAATATATCACTTTTTATTACCTTATTTTCCATCAAGACTGGAAGAGTTCTGTGGAAAAAAAATCCAGAGCATCTGTAACTTGAAGCACTGTCCTCTCTCTGTCAGGGTTGTTCTGGACCGGTTTCCAAAGTATCACTTGTCCTGAATAGAAGAAAATCCTTGTTTCCATCAGCTTTTCTTATTTTCTTTGCTCCTGGTTCACACCTAACATTCCTAGCTATGGAAGAACAAGGCCTCTCTCTGCTTTTTGGCAGACATTGTTCCTCGTTTGTTGTAAACCATCAAGGAACCTGTCTGCTGTTATAGACACCCCTGTCATATTGGTGTGGTCTCCTCCTCTCTCCTTGCCTGAAAATCAGCCTGTTTTTTATTCCCTTCATTCTCCTCTGTGGAGTCTCAATCCTGGCTGTCTCCACTGTCTTGTCATGTTGTCTTTGGGGGGTAGTTTCCCTTCCTTTCTTCTTTGCCTCTGAATTGTCTTCCTTCTGCAGCTGAATAAATCTGTTGCTCCGCTTCATCTCTCCTGCACTACCTAATTTCATCTTCTGTCTTGTCCTTGGGTAGGGTTGTCCCATGGATACCCTTTGCCACCTTTTTATTCTGGAGGCCAACTTCTTATTTAGGCACTGTGCTCTAGCATTGCCTCTGCTGGCTTCTCAGCAGCACATCCTTCAATTCCTCTCTGAATTTCAAGTTACCTCCACCTGTCTCTTCAGTGCTTGTATCATTTCCTGACTGGTCAAATTATGTTTCATACCTATGCATGAAACACCACTCTGTGCCACACTGCACTGATGTGCTGTGGGAGAATCTGCAACCATCCATCACCTTGGGAACCCTTTCCTCTTTTGGTCCTTTCAGATCATTCTTCGGAAGAGCCTAACAGAGTTAGGTACCACAATTCCACTGATCCTTGCTAGATGCATTGGTTTATAGTACGTTAGAGAAACAGGAGACTATCACAAGTTGTTAAGCAATAAAAATCCCTGCAACATAATCTGTTGTGGTTGGACATTTTATTGAAATCCTGGATAGTCATTTGCAAAAAAAGCTGACACACAGGGTTTGGATTTAATCTTCACATTTCCACTCAAACTGTGGCATTGTTTGAACACAACAGCTTTGGGATCCTGGCAAAAAGAGTAAAACTGTCCAAGCTGTTCCACTCTGGTTTGAATTATCTTCTTTTTATTTATTTATTTCTAGCTTTGAAGTCTGTGTACTTTAAAAATCAATGAACATCACATTAACAAGCAGACACTAATTACATTTTAACAAACTGGAAAGGCTTGGCAACAAATCTTTGAAAAGATAGATTCACATTTTAAAAAGCTTTCTAATCCAACTGGCATCATTGTAGTAAGACACTGACAAAGCCTGCACAGAATGGAAATGTTAAAGGAATCTGCTTTCCAGAATATTTTTTCTATGATTTATAATTAGTCTTCATCATTGTACTGTCTCATACACTAGGTCTGGTAAACAGAGTACTCGTGACTTTTACAGGATTAATGGAGACATTCTGAGATGTAGAAATTAAAAGATCACTCAGAAAATAACATTTTGCGCTTTTGTAGTTCTTCTCATCAGTTCAACTTATTGTTTTACAAACAAATTAGGATCACTATCAGAGTGCTATAGAGGGATAAAAATGAGGCAAAGGAACACTAATGTGTCTCATCTATAATTACTTAGAGCAGAGGCAGATCAGAACTGGGTCTCTTGTACCCAGTTCAGAGCTCTAATTCATAGGTTACAGTGGTTCCCTGAGCAGTTTTTAAAATATGGGTAGTAGAGTGTGCAGTGGCAGTCAGAGTTTGTATCAGGATGTTCGCACACCAGGAAATGCTAGAAGTGCAAATAAGTGGTGCTGGGACTATAAAAATTATCAAGCCTCTTCTGACTACTCTGCCTGAGAGTAGCTGTGTCCTTGGTGTTAGAAAAGCAGCTCCCACATGAAAGTTGAATCCCCAGCAATGCACGGAACAGTTTCTGCACAGAGCAGAGAGCCAAGACATCACAAGGCTTGTGTGGTAACAGCAAGGGGAGAGTAGGACACAAGGAGGATACTTATGTCAGAGCAGGCTCCAGGAAATGCTCAGGAGAAGCTGTGCTTTTGGAATGTCCCCACTGATTTCATCACTTCGGGGCTATTCCAGAATGGCTGCTTGAGAGGTAAACAGAGGAGGAACTCACTTCAGACAAGAAGCTATCTCAGCACGGCAAAGCCAGCCTGTGCCAAGAAACACTCACTATTGTGCCATAGACTATGTGGGGTTGTATCAGACCCCAGCAGGCTCAGCTGTCCTCCTTATGCTGTGCTCTGGGCTGGTAAGACAGGCCTCCTGCTTGCAGTGCTGGGAGGGGAAATAGAGATCCTAAGATAAGGGCAACAAACTTGACAGCACTCCATGGAATGAGAGATCAGTTCTGAGGATTCATACACCCTGGCCAACTCACAGGATACCCAGGTCAGCCATGCTCATAGCAAATTCTTTGAGACAATTTCAGTGGAAGTGAGGGGAAAACACCATTGCTCCATGGCACACCCATCAGTATTTCTCTGCCTGTTACTACAGGTACTTGACTTACTTGTGAGAATTGATTTCCTAGACTTCCTACAGTGACCTGCTTTCATGGCTGCATTTTCTGGTTGAGCTGAACTGCCAGAAACTTAGCTGCTGGAGCGACACACAGCCCATGTCCTTCTCTATCTGCAAAGGAGAGGACAGCCCATCATGCCTGTCCTGGACCCACATCAGTTATGCCTGGCAGAGCAGCAGAGGCAGTTGTCACCATACCACAGCCACTCCCAGGGGTGGCATCCCAGCGAGGGCATCACAACCATCAGTGATGTGCACACTTGCCACTGGAATGACCACTGAACAATTTTCAGCATCAGCACACCTCACTGCAGCTGGTGGTTCAAGCAACACTGCAGCCCTGGCTACCCCTGCAGCACAAGCTTTGGAACTCGTGTGTATTGATAACAATTAACACTGGGGCCTTAGCAAAGCATCTGGAAAGTGCTCTCCAAAAAGGTTCTATGAATAGAGTACCAAGTATCAGGGTCACCTCTACGGCACCCTATTGACCCTTCCTTCTCTTCAGAAACAAACTGGAGTAACACACAGGGTGTGGGATATCTCTTTGCCTACTTCAAAATCACTGTATTGATGTTAAAGACCACATTTTCCACTTTTTCCACCTAGCTGTCAAGGCCGATTTGACAGCTCCTGTAATGCTTGTGCAAAATAAAAATCTTTGCACTCAACTGGATCTAAGGCTCTGAATCCACTACGTCTCTCCAGATCCTGTGCCTCTACATTACCCTTTCAATGTGATTAGCACATGATATAAATGGGGTTGTCAGTGCTTCCTTCTGTCACTTGGCAGTGACATGCTATGTATGTGGAAAGAAACACACTCCCCTCTTCGGTAAGTGCTGAGCAACCATCCCGATTCAGATCCCAGACTCCTGTTCTGATGGTGCTTAATTCTTATGTGGTCATATGGGTGGTGGGTTTGGGACTGTTCTGAAGCTTTGCTTCCCAAATGGATAAAGGGAGCCCTCATTATCCTGTGACTTACCTGCAGTGAGCACAAACAGCACTGGATGTGAGGGAAACACCTAGACACTGTTTTTCCAGGCATCTCGAGGCTGGAATGCTCAGCTGCCAATATCAGCACGACATCTGCCATTTCTCAGATGGTGGTGTGGTTTCTTTAAAATTTGGTCCCGATCTGTGTTTTAATATGAAGAACAATTAAACTTTATGCACAAATAAAAGGCAGATCCTATACTGGAGAATCTCTATTGGGTTTCTAAGCAGGCTAGAGAGTACATAAACACCTTTAGTACAGACTACTTTTCTTACATTGCTACTTTATTCCCTGCCCTAGCAGGGCCTGGAAAAATGTGATGCACCTTCAACCAAACACATTTTGGAAAAGAAATAAAATAAAACCCCATCTGAAATCCTACCTTAAATCCACTCCATATCTTGGTCCCCTGTGAAGAGCAGTGGCTGTGAAACAGTGTTGAGATCCCTCTGAAGTAAATGCAGGCAGCTCACCTCACACCGACAGGTTACTCTTATGGTTGTACTCGTTTTAAACCAACATTACTGACTTCAAAGCAAGACTTAACCTGATCTACACTTGCATAAGTGACAGAACAAGCCCGTTCTTGGTTCAACAGCTTGGGCAGTTCAGATTCGGTTCAGTGCAGAAATTGAGCACCATCAGCAGGAAATTTTTATTTGGAAAGGAAAGATTAAAAGTCTGCAGGAGCTGATGAGGATACCAGGAAAAGCAGGCTGTGGGGCAATGCCCAAAAATCCAAGTGCTGCACCTCAGGCCCTCTGCAGCTCCCAGTGTGTTTTCCCCTTGACCCAGAGGACAGAAAGCAGCAGAACAGAGAGAACAATATGAAGGCAGAGAAGAAGTGGAGGAGGGAACCACTTTGACAAGTTTGATAAGCTCAGGAAATGAAGACCTTTCTAAGAGATGAGGTGGGACAAAGGTACAGGAAAGGGCAAACAATTCAGATACTCTTTCAAACAGAAACTCGAGTCTTCCCATAGTATAAAAGTCAATCAAGATTTTATGTAAGGTAACAAAATGCAGTTTGCCAACCAAAAGTGTAGTTACACTTATGTTTCCACCGGATTAAATATGACAACTTGAGCATTTTTGATTTATTAAAGACAGTTCTTCAAAACCTTCTAAAGCAATTACAGGGAACTATATTTCCCAAGAATGTGCCTGCCTGAAGATGGAGCACATTCTCGGAAATATGTGTTCCTTATGCTAGAGGTGTTAATTCCCTAATAGTTATTGTAGGAGTTTTTCTCTTCAACTAGCTAAAATAGAGTTTCCAAATGCTGGTCAACTCTAAATCTATTAAAATTGATATAAACCAGGAAAAACTCCACGCTGGTGAAAAAGCAAGGACCAGACCATAACTAAGCCTCATGGGGAAAATCTAAAAGACTGAAGTTCCTGGGAGTTTTATTATTGCACCAGGGGAGCAGGGATTTTCCCCCAACTGTTCACCAAGCCCAGGGATAGTCAGTCTGTACTTTCTCTAATGTGTAAGGGATGGAAGAAATCAGAAGGCGGCACATAATAAATCAACTGACAGTCTCTGAAAAATAGCTGTCCTCTCTCCTTACTGTGAGTGAGAGTAATGTTCTGAGGGCAAGAAGAATTCAGCTTTAGACTGAAAACATTCCCCTATAGGGGGACAAAAAGTGATCACTCTGTAGTTTAATCAGTCTCAGACCTCTCTTTGAGGGCAAGAGCGTATTGCCTGCAACAGCACGTGTAATAATGTTTGCTGAAATATACACTACGGCCATATACCACAAGATGGAAGGTCAGAAGTCAACTGAGGATCTGGCCACAGATGTTCAGCAATGGAGATCAAAAAGCAATATATCAAATTCAGTACTTTTCCTTGAGGAACAGGTTGCAGAAATTTCTCAACCCATCTCTTTCACAGTTTAAGTGCACTAACCCTGCATGTAACATCACAAATTGCCCAGGTTACTCAAAGACAAAGTTCATGTTCCCTAATTTCTCCTTGTCCTGTGCTTGAGGATTTAACTATTTGTACAGTGAGTTTGCTCTTATCCACAAACACAGCTCTCCTGAAGCTCTGCAATGTTTTTCAAGCCTGTCTACCAAAGTGAAGAATCATATGACACACCATTTAGTCCTCCCCCAGCCCTTGATATACGTTTCCTAAAGCCGACACTTGATATTATGGAATGTGTTGTAATCAATTCTTAAAGTTATAGCACCACTGGATTTTTATTAACTTGCACAACAACAACAAAAATCCAGCAAAAAAATGGGCCCTCATAATCAATCAGCCTTGTTATATCCTGAAAGCTGCTTTAACAAGCAGGGAGTAATATAGTGTAATTGGTACTCCACAATTTAATTGTTCTGTTCTTAAATCAAATATTGCAGCTGTGGGTTAAGTTTACACCACAGCTTTCAAGAGAACATGAAAGTGTGGTACATCTGTGCAACAGAAAGCTAAACATCTCTCATCTGATGTGTTTACAATGACATTTGATAGCGTGGAATTGTTTGGAGTTCATTCTTAAAGCTGCAGAACTGCTTTTCAACGCTGCAAAAAAAAAAAAAAGAAGGGGAAAAGCCTCCAATCTCCTCCCAGCAACTCAGCCCACACAAGCCTGGGGATAATGCTGCTGCTGGCACTGCAGGGAAATTGCTGGCTCTAACAATTCCTTCAAGTAGCTCCGAGCATTTGTCATTCAGGCAGTGGACCAGGGGACAAGGATCCCCCTCAGGTGATACAACAATTATTTGAAAGACAAACGACTCAAAAAACCCCTAGACAAATAAAACAACCCCTGACATGCATAAAACAGACAAGAATATTTCAAGAAATGTTATCCCATGGATGACTTTACACATGTAGAAATGGTGGAGTTTTCTGTTTAACAGGTGGCAGAACTGCTCGTGTTGTCTTGAACTTCACATTCTGTATAACTAACAGCTTCAGCATTATGTACTTGTTAGTGAATTTATTAGGCCCATAAGTAGTTCAAGAAACTTAGGAACAGGCCCATAAATGTCATCTGCAGTTTGTGAACTGCAAGTATCTGACTGTTTTGATCAAGGTTTGTACGGGAAAGTTAAAGGGTTATTAACATTATTTACTACTGCTCCACGAAAAGGGAGTGAGCCCGCTGAAGAACTTACACTGGGAGAAGATGTGATAGGTTGTAGGTCAAATGTGCTAGCACAAAAGCATTTCTGTTTATGTCTAAGCCCAAAGTTTTGTACAATTCAAAGCTTAGAGTGCCTTTAAGCGGCTGAGAGAAGGTCTCTCGAGGGGAGGAGGCATTTTTCCTTTCCCATAGCCTGCCATTGATCTGATCAGGCTACTTTTCTTGTTCTCAGCATTAGCCTTTTTCTGGCATTTTCTGTCCTTGGAGAAATGCACCATAGTGCAACTTGGTGAGAGAGAGGACTCTCTGCTCATTCTTCTGTAGCAGTCCATGCCGAGGTCTTGATTTATGCTCTTTATCAGTCTCACTGATGAAGCTCAGCCATATTACACTGGAATCTATTCATTTTTTTAAAACTTTATTATTTCAGTCACAATTAAGACTATCTGGAGCCTCTTCATAAAAAGGGGCCATACCAAAAGCTGTACATTAGCAACTCGAGCAAGGGATGCATTCATTCTGCATCAAAAATACCGTAAGAAGGCCAGATCTCCTGGGGAGGCAAATCTGTATCAATATTTCAGTCTCTTAAATACAGAAATTTGATACAATGAGATGCAACACCCGAGCTTCCCCTCCTTTCAATTAACTGAGAAATAAAAATTGTCCTTGGAAGGGAAGAAATGCATTTGTGTTTTTCAGTTTTCAGGTTTTCCATCCCTTTCGTAGCATCACAATGTTCTCTTCATGGGTGGAAAACTTAATCTTCAAGTTCAAGCCTAGTTTCTTCATACAGTTCAGGATGAGATGACTTGGAATACCGGGAATATTTCAGTTGTAGAAAATCACCCAATTCATCCAGAGCGTTCAAAACCTGTAAGACCATTTTACTTTGTCAGTTCTCTTGGAGAAGAAAGGAAGTTCTAATAACTTCTACTTTTACAGCAGAACAAGATTATAGAACACACCAATTAAAGAAAGTTTAAAGGACAAATGTGTAAATTTTGCATTCATTCTACTGTAGTGAAGAGCAATGCAGTCATAGATGTACAACAGCATCTATGAGAACAGAATTTACTCCTTCAGTAGGTTATGGTTTGTTAGCAAGGACATTAGTTGAGCACAGATGAAGAAAAAAAAGAGTTTTTCCAAAAGCACAGAGTTATAACAACTCAGATAAAAAGCTATCTTTGCTTGTGCAAAAGAAATATGTAAGGCTATATTTCAACATTTCCTTACAGCTCCCAAGGACTGGAGATGCCACTGCATTTTCTCAGGTAAGACAGCCCATGGTGCTGATCAGAGTCAGCAGAAATAATCTGAAGATTTTAAGATACTTTTAGTGCACTCCATTACCTTATACTAATATCACAGGCACAGTTAATATTAATTATTATTAATACTGCAGTGCTATTTGCTGAGCTGTGTCACCAGCTCTCAGTAGATTCAAAAAGTAGACAGTGAACTCTGTACCACAGAAAGACAGCTCAGTGTTTTGAAGCATCTGACCCACATACAAGAGCAGCCAACCTTTTGGCATCAAAGAAGAAAACAGCAATGTTGATTTTGAGCCTGTTTCTGTTAAGCCACTAAAATGAGCTCATGAACAAAAAGAAGCAATTTAGTAATGGTTTATGCAGAGAGACAGCTTCCAGGTCATTAAGGAAGTTATTCTTGGGAGCTTGCCCTTTCATGGATCTTTCCTCTTTAGTTCCAGGCTGAGATTCAAAACAAATTTTACAAAAGAGAAACATTTTCATTGTGCTTGTTACCTGTTGTTACCCTGGCTTTAGGTATATTCACAAAGCCTTTGTCTTAAAAGCTTTTCATCTGCAAGTAATTCAGCTCAGAGCATTTCCATGTACTGCAAGGACATTTGAAGAATGCCATGAGTATTGCAGCAAAAACACAGCACGTTCAGGTGACTGGGGAGCATTTCAGACCTTCACTGGTGCCAGGAAGCAGCAACGTCTAGGTAATGAACATGAAATGATGGCCCCAAAATGCAGGAGGCTTGACATTTGGGAGTGGGGGTAGAGGAAGAAAATCAAAGCAGTGACCTTAAGAGATTAATCTTCAGATCGACTTCATCCACCAAACATGGAGCCAGGAGCTCTCTGCAGGCACAGGTGCTTGTCTGCATGAAGGAGTGGCGTTTTTGACTCAGATGCCTTCCACCTTCACAGATTTTTTGCTTTGACTATCATACTTGTGCAAAAAGGGGAAAGAGAAAGCCTGAAATTTACTGTTAAGCCTCTTGTGTTTCTAAGTTGGCTTATTCTGAGAATGAAGGAATATATCTCAAACCAGGCCAAAAACACTTTCGGCAAGAAAGGGAGATGGAAAATTTCGAAGACTTTATTTTAAACACATTTCTGACTGTGTTGGAATGGAGGTTTATGAAGGAAGCCTCAACCTATTCTTAATGGTATTTCTGATATCAGAGAAAGATCCAGAGCTGAGACAGGCCAGACAGCACCAATTAAGCTTAATTAGGTTCAAACAGTTCCAAATACTGTTTGCAATTTCCACCTGTACCCCCAAGGCTGTCCCATATACTTCTGCAATTCAAGAAACACATGGAAATACAGCTATGGAAAACTTGATTTTCAATTATTTCCACATCGTTTCAGGTTTCCTACTCTGATAGTTTTGACCTAGCATTTAACTTTTGTCTTGCTGTGCTCTTCATGTAGGTCTTTATTAGTGATGACAGATTTGGTCACTATTAGAAATCGAAGAACATAACAAGTTAACTGTCCCATAATTTATTTTAAAAAATAAAATATATAAGGCTCAAATGCCTTTAAAGATCAAGTGCCAAGACTAGAAAGAAAAACAAATGTAAAAATGAATTACTGAGATTCAAAGTAAGAGAGGCACAGCTTCTCCCAAGCTCCTTTGCATCTGAAGTTAATTTTGGCAGGACATCTGCTGTGCTTACCGTGTCTAACATCTCCCGTGTATGTGCAGCTGACACACAAAACCGAGCCCTGGATTCTGTGATAGGAGTAGCTGGAAACCCAACCACGACCACCCCGATATTTTTTTCTAACATGCGCCTTGCAAAAGCCCTAAAGAGAGAAGGAGGGAAAAAACCAAAAGTAAATTATCACCTATAAACTGACCACAGAGAGAAAACATTCATATATAATAATAATATTTTATATATGTACAATAGCTGAAATCGTATCCTCAATTGAAGCAGATGGTGTATTCCCATTGATCTCCCTAAGAGCCAGATTTTCACCAGTAGGACTGAGAGTCTTTGCTGCTTAACAGCTCATGAAGCCAAGGGGGTGTCCAATACCAGAAGTGTGATGGCAGGATAGACACATTTATGTCAGTAAAAGGCTGTGAGTGCAAATCAAAACATGTGGGCATTTGCAGTCCCTAAGTATGGAAGAGGTTGGCCTTTTGGAAGGTCTGAGAGCTTGGTTCCCGCACATCAACAGGAATAAAACAATCTGTCTGATAATTTATCTGCTCTCACAATTACTCTGAGAGTTAGGGAGCTTTTGTGTGGTGTGTATGAGTCCTAGAGCACACCCTAAGCTACTGCAAATATTCTCTTCAGCTCAACCCTTACATTGTACTACTACCACTGACTTCTGGTCTGCATGTCCAAGCCAGTGCAAAAGTGCTGCCTGAGAGGAACTGAGTGGCAAAACATACAAAGACCATTCAAGGATCAGATGGGCAGAAAAAACATCCATCCAAAACAGTTCACCCATCAAAGGCAATGTGAATCCTTTAATGATTACAAATAAAAAAAAATAAATCCGAATTCAAAATATTATCAAAAGTATTGTTTCAGCCCACGTTAAAAAAGGATAAGAGAAAAAGTTTAGAATTCTGAATACTAGAACAACTCAAAATTAAGTCTGGGGCCAACTTTAAAAGAGAACAGAACTAAATGATGAATTCAACAGTGCATGTTTTCCCAGGAAGCTTCTACCAGAGGGCTCCATTTTCTGCAGTGTACATCAAATAACCTATGAGCTTGATTCGTGCTGGTTTTGCCAAGATGTTGTTTTCAGTACTTACCCTATCTTACCAGGCATATAAAGGAGCAAGGGGACAACAGGAGAATCATCATTGCCATAAATGATGAAGCCCATTTCGTGCAGTTTTCGCCTGAAGTACCTTGTGTTTTTCTCCAGCTGGCGCACTCTTTGGAGCCCTGAAATGAGCCAGTCAGGAGAACAGTCAGTGCAAAGGTCATAACTGGAACCCAGTAACAGGCAAAAACCAGGGCTGTGGGGACAGGGTGGCTCAAATGTACATGTTGCTATTTGATTGAGAAGAAAAATATCGAATGAGCCAAATGTAACTACACTGATATTATGGCACTGTGGGATGGACGACTGATACTCCTGTGCTTGTGAGGTGCCTTCCCATGGGCTGAAACAACCCCTATAGAGAAACAATCATGTATCTCTGTGCATACAGGACTTGTAAACAGAATATGTTCTTTTTCAACATAATTGACTATAAAGTGAATGACCAATATCTACAGATAGTGATACAGAAATATTTTTTCACATTAACAATATTCCACAGGGGTCCTCTTATACCTTAGCTAATTCTGTGCATACATGTGGGGGGTTTGGTGGGATTTTTTCTATGACTGTAATAAAGCTTGAAGTAGAATATACTGCATTTTGGGATAACTCAAGCTGATGCTTTTGTTGCAATTTTTTTGGATACAGGTAAAGCATATGATAAACTTTGTTATTATTGAAGGTCTGATTTTCTGCAGTTTGTTACCAACATTCTGCATAGTTCCTATTTCTCTAATATGCATCTATATATGTAATCCTTTACTGAGTTCTGCTCAGTTTCTCTGTCCTCTTCTGTTGCTCATATTATCTTGATATCACCATCATCATCTGACAGTAGACTTTAGACATTCAAGACTTTAAGACACCAGATTTCTTCTCTGCATTGTCCCTGGCCTCATTCAGCCATGGACCCATAGATGTGACCCCCAGCAAAACTGAGTTGAAAATAATTATTTTTAATAAAGGAAAAGGAAAGAGAGCAGAGAAAAAATGTCCTTAAAGAGACATCTCAACCTTTTCTTTTGCAGTGCCACTAAGGAGGTGGTTTCTGACAAGTGCAATTGCTCCCCATCCCATTGCGTAAAAAGGGAAAAGCCACACTCTACATTACTGTAGGTAGGGGATATAATATCTCTCATCACTCTACCTGTGTTATATTTCATCAGTGGGCTGATATATGTGCTGCTTTTCCTATGCTGGGAGGTGCTGCCAGGGATGGTGCCACCTTCCCCATACCCACATGTCTCCACAGTGCCAGTCCTGGGGTCACACAATCACAGGATGAATCGAGCCAGGGCTGTCATTTTGCTAGAAACAAAACTGCCAAGCCATTGTTTTAAACAGGCCAGGTCTCTAATGTGATCCCTGTGTCTGCCCAGAGACAGAGGTGGTGGGAATGTGTGTAAGACTGGGATTTAGCAGGACACAGTTACACTCTTAGCTTTCATTTTCCTGCCATTCATCAGCCCATACTTTGAATATCACTTACATTATGCCACTAGACATGAACACTGAAATCTCCAGTACAACTCATTTCCTCTTTTCCCTTTGCTTTTAAGATGCCTTTCCACAGATGAATTGCATTTTCACTCTCCATTTACTTTCTCATTGTACTTTACTTCTTGTTCGCTTCATTCTTCATTTCCTACTTTCTGCTGTCACCCTTCTCTGACTGGTTGCCTCATTCCTAATTTCCCATCTAGCTCCGTGCAATCACAGTCGCCAGTTGGGCATTTGTGCCTGCCACTTTGGCACATTTGTCCTCAGACCACATTCTGCCCCACTGCCTGCTCTGGCTTTTCTTCCTTCTCCCTCTTGGCTGAGGTGGGAATCACCACACCTACATAAACCTCTTCTCCATTAATCATTTCTGAACACTGAACAAGATCTACTGCTTCATCTGTTTTGTATCGTCCCGAGTCAAGGCTGTTGTCAATGTTCTGGCTGGGAAATTTATAGGGAAACTGGGACTTGCTTCACAGTGATCGGTGTTTTGCTTGAACAAATTAAAAGATCTCATAAAACCAGTGCATTTGTAACTTTATGCACAAAACTGCCCACGCAGACAACCTGTTAGTTACAGTCTCTGTCATTCAATTTAAAGCGTTCAGTGGAAGAGATCTGCTGGGTTAGAAAAGGCCACAAATAGTTTAACCATCTCTCTAATGCTGCTAAAACAAAAACAGCTGTGTCAGAGCAAGGAAAACAAATGAAACACAAAAGCATCCTACTACAAAGCTTTCCAGTCACTAATAAAAACAATAGTCTGTGGTATTTCCAAAAATATTTTTGGTGTAGTAGATCTCAAAGAAACAGGAGGAAATATTGAGGAGGAGGAGGAGGGGAGATGATGGCAAAGAAAGGGAGGTAGAGAACTGCAGAATAACGTGGCTGAAGTCTAAAGAGAGAGTTTTCCCCTTATTAGACTTCGTAAAGATGTTATTAGCACCTCCTCAAGGCCCAAATGACAAGGGGAAAAAAGGGGGAGTGACCTGAACCTGGGTCTCAAAGCCACTGCTGGTTCTTGCTATCTTTGCAGCCCCTGTGCTAGTTTCCAACCTCTCAGTTGGAGAGCATTTGAAACTACTAGATTTTCAATTAGGGAAAGTTTTTATAAATGCAGATGTTCCTGGCGAGTGCAGTTCAGGACTTGCTGCCTTCTCCTTTCTGTTCAGCTGTTTACCACAAAGCTGGAAACACAGTGTCAGCCATGCAAGATTCCAGGCTGTTCCCTATTTATCAAACCATATGCGCAGCACCCAGGGTTGATCAGTTTGTCTCTCCGCATTTTCAGCACTGGAAATTTAGATTGCAAAGAAGGGGAATACAGCAAAGGGAACATTAGAGCTGAAAGAGGGTCTTCAGGCAACCCCCCCAAAAGTCAAACAGCTCTTCCTTTTCCAACCTTCCCATGCTGATTCTATATCCTCAGCCAGTTTGTGATGGGATGGATCCCCTTTCCAGACTCCCTACGGAGCTCATTTCAAGCCAGCCAGTGCTGATGTGAAAGAGTCACTTGAATGTTTTAGCAACATCCCAGAACGCTAATTTCATTTGCAGGGATGCATTAAAGAGCCAAATAAAAGATCAGAGCGTTCACATATATCTGGAGGGAAAAAAAGGCACATTAGGAGACGATTGCTACACACATTGTATTTGTGGGTGGGTGGCTGGGAGGAACCTATTTCTCTACCAAGTGTCAACACTTTCCTTTCTCATGTTCAGTTTTGTGGTCAAAGACCACAGGCACACATCATATATGCAGCCATCTTATATACTGTCCCGATAAGAGCAATAAAAACCTTAAAGCTCGTAGCTGTATTTCAACAGCTCTTTTTCATTCCTTTATGGGACCTTCGAACGTCAGATAAGGAGGCAGATCTGAGCAAAATGTTTATTTTTTTTTCTCATTGGCCCAGTTTTCCCCCTACACTGCAGCTTAAGAGTGGTGATTTCAGTTTAGAATCAGATCTTAGTCCAAATTCACTGTGGTATGTTTAACCAAAGACACTGCTTTTAGAAAGTATTTTCTTTGATTCCTAAGGCTGTGATCCTGCATACTTTATTATTTATTGAGTGAAAATCTGCAGAGCAGACCCTTGAGCTAAAAGGAGATGGCTGCGTCTATGTGAGTGTAAGAATTTACATGTATGACACTAATGAGAGGATCAGGTCCCTAGACGGTAAATATATGTGTTAAAACATTCTTAGTTTGCAAAATCCTTGAGGATTTACATTCTATGCAAAGAGATTATAGCACAGCATGAAGGATATCCAGAGAGTTATATTCCATAAAATATGTGAACCACAACACAGCACACGTTTGGAGAACACAGTCTGGACAGGGAAAACCAGACCTTCACTAGTTAAAAATAAGCCCACTACTGCTCCAGAGTTTTCAGCTAAGGCAGAGAACGACCTATTAAAAGCTCTACATACTAGCTGAATTAAGAAAGGACAGAAAGAGAGAAAAGTGAATTATAAATGATTCTCAAATTTCATAAGTTATCTTGGAACATACACAACCATCTTATTGGGATTTTTTTGAAGTACAGGATTAATTGCCTGGATGGTACAAGAAAACCAGATTTACTGCATCAGCAATCCACCTACTGCTGGCAAATTTAGAGTTTACATTTGTCGCACCACTTTAAAAATATTTAGTTTACTGTGAAGTCCTAAGGTGTTGGCAATTCTGGGAAAAATGCTGATTTTATTTTTATGTGACACGCATCATTGTATTCTGCTGGTTTCACTCATTAATTTCTGCAGGCTTTTAGAAAGCTTTATAGCTCAAAATTAATATGGCTTAGCTGAAGGAAAAATACAAAGCGAGGGCAAGAGAGACAGAAATAATAAAAGATAGTGGCTTGCTCATAATTTCTTTGAAGCAACAAGCTTTTTAAGAGAGCCACTTGGAGTAACAGACTCGGTAGAAGTTTTGTCAAATGCGCTTGGGGGGAATTGCTCTGGCATCTGACAGCAGGAAGGTCTCCTGATCCTGGGATGGCTTTACCTGGCCCAGCTCCAGTTCTTCAATAGAGCTCTGCTGTTTATGCCAGCTGAGGACCTTCTCCTGGCAGTGAGAGAGGCAGTAAAACTATCAGCTCTCTGAAACAAAAGTTTGTTTTCCTCCTTCAGAGATGTCTGCCTTTCCCTCCTGCAAGATGTTAATGAGCAGCGAAACTGGCTGCGTTCAATTCCTGCACAAACATTCTACCTTTGAACTCTTCCTGCAGGCTTCTACCCTTGGAAATTCTGACTCAGTATATTGAAAACAGGAATAAGCAACCTGCAGCCTTTCATATCAAGATCTCAGGTGTATTTTAATTGAAGGAGAGTTATTTTTCCTGAAGCCATTCCAGGAAAGATAATCCCACGCTGGAGTGGTTTTTGGCATGTGGTGGACTCTTCAAGACCCAAATCCACCTGCTTTAATATTCTCCAGCTGTTGTTTCACAGGGTCTTTCTAGATAATTAGTTACACAATGGAACTTTTACATACTGGTGTCAGCGTTGCTTGGATGGAGAACTCTACTCCCTTCCCTCCTCTACCAACAACTAGATAGTAAAAAGCAAACTTTCATAGGCTGAGAAAAAAATTGGAAAACAATAGCTTTTCCCCACTAAACTATTGCAGATGGACAGATTTTCATTTTTCTGTTCTGGTTCCATTCTAAGAGTAACACACATGTACCTCCATGTGCATTAAATCACAAATAGAATGCTATAAAACTGGGGTGCCTAAAGGAAATATGTTCTCAGATAAAACAATCTTCATAAAAAACAACTTTGCTATGAACCAGGGAGAAGTGAAGACATTTTCTTCACAACCTAATGCTAACTAGAAATATAGTAATTTCAGCTTAATTCAGCTGCTAAATAAGCCCTTAAGGACTTATTTAGTCTGTCCAATTTTAACTGTGAACTTCTGCAAAACACTTTCCAGAGCAGATTAAGGAGGATAAAAGTGCCAATTTCAGTTGAAGCAGAAAGAAGAAAAATCGTACAGATTCTGTAACTTTTACCTCTTTTCTCAAATCACTCAGCTCTGCCGACACAGCACCTTATCTATATTCAGATCTATAATGTAAGCATTCAGCATCCTGCACAACAGCGGGGACAGGGCAGCCAGGCTTGGCTGAGCCTTGGTTCCTCCCAGTACAGGTGATTAATCACAAAACTGCTGAGAACCAGCCAGCTCCAATGCACTCCATCTGCATCCCATTTGGTGTTCCCGGAGTGCCAGGGCTCTAAGTGCCATTCCTAAAGGCACTGCTCTCCTTTGTGCTCCTCAGGCTGATAACAGCGCTGGATTCCTCGGCACTGCAGCGTCTGGAACAGAGAGGGGATCCTCACGCTCCATCCCTGACAAGGGGACTGTGTGGTGGAGCTGCGTGTTGCTGCTCCTGTCCCTCGCTGGGGGACAGGCTACAGGTCACATCCAAGTCTGATGACATCCCTCCTCTGTCATATTTGAGGATACAGGGGACACCTACCCATGGGTAGAGTCTACTAGAGCACTATAGCACTGATTTAGCTTTGAATATGGGAAAAGTGACTTCAAATGAGGTAGACTCGGATCAACCCTCAGAGATCTTGCAAATCACTGAAAACACTGTTAGTCCAAAGGCCCTGCTTGTTCAGATCGACTGACCCTCTGTGGACAGATTTGGTTTCATGTGGGAGGTGGATCACAGGGCAGGTGGCTCCACTGGAACAGCGTGTCTCACTCATTTTGAGTAAAGATGTCAGAATTTAGATGTTTTATCATCCACTGCTGGGGGAACATCTGTGATGTTCAGCTTAGACAAATAATATTCGTGACAGCATATTATCATCATTAGCATCTTCACTGTTGCCTTGACTGGGAACTCTAATCATGGAGCCAATGCTGCGCAAACAGGGAATAAATTTGATTAAGGGCTTTAAATGTAACCACATACTTGCTGGGAACATTCAGCTTGATAAGGACCTGAGAGACGCAATCCCCTCAGAAGGAAGCAGCAAAATGAGAATTTGAAAAAGGCAGACTTCAGCACTGCTGATTGTGCAGACTTTGAGCAGGTCCAAGGGCTCCACTTCTAAGTCACTTGCAGATTTAAAGCTCCCAGCAATAGTTTCCTGAGCAGTCCAGTCTGGCACAGATTTATTTTGCTGCGAAAGGGATTGTTCCTCCCAGCTCCAGCTGCTCAAGTGCTGGCACTGGGATTCATGTAGCCATATGGCGGATTGGCTCAAGGAACCAGTTGGGCTGTAGGCAAACCATTTGTGGGAGGGCTGGTTATTTTTCAGCTCAATCAGTTCTCTGATTCATTCATTGCATGGCCACATGAGCACGAACGCTGGCGGAGGGAGAAGGGGCATGTGTAACGGGATAGGCAGGGGGAGAAGGAAAACCAGAGGACAAGACTGCTCTTCTTGCACCAGTGCTGGTTTATGCCAGGTTGTAACAATGTGGAACTAAGATTTCTGAATTTACAGAGCACCCTCACAAAGCAAAGCTAATGTTTTCCAAAGAGCACAGATAGCAGAGGAAAATGTTGGAAACTTATTTTAAGGAGCTGGTCCTCCAGTTGTAAAAAACTCTTAATACAGACAGAAATGTTTTAAGAAGGAACCTTTTAAAAACAATTTTTTAATGCCAAGCAAAACCAGAAAGCAACGTTCTGCCACTTCTCATAATCTGCATGACTCAAGTGCAAGATCTCAGAGTTTCCTAAAAACAAAAATGAAAACTAGTAGTTGCAAAAAAGATGAACCAAATGCACTAATGGCAAAGTAAATCTAAACAACCTCAGGAACTATTTTTTAACATAACAAATCTTTTAACAGTAGATTCCAGAGGACAGGATTTCACATTTTTCAGCATCCCATAAAAACACATGAAAAATGCCCACTGCTGTGGGTGAATTATTGTTTGCCATGGATTAAACAGAGAAATGATGCCTTTGCAAATGCTGCAATTTGCTTTTTACACCACTATAATCTATTATTAGTCAGCAAGAAAATTGCTTTGGGTTTTCTAAAAGTCTTAACTCTGTCTGCCTAGTGGTTCTATTTTTTTATCTATCAAATTTAAGTGTAAAAATATGCTTTTGGTAGTCTCATGCAGAAAGGGGGGGGGGTGAGGTCCAAGGTCACAGCTGGAGGGGCTGTGTTGCATGCAAGGAACTGTACGTGGAAATCTGTGCAGGGTCCAAACACTGAGTCAACTACAGTCTCATCACGGGGATAAAACCACTAAGGCAGCTGCTGAGTTTCCTGAGGTATCTCCACTGGTGTAATGAGAAGCCACGAGGAGAACACATAAAGAATATCTATATTATGAGTTATAAAGAGTAAATGCCATGGGAACTTCTGCTTCCCGTATTTCCTAATAAATGAGCAGAGACATATTTGAGATGAAAAGGCCACAAAGGCTTAAGAAGGATAAAATGATTTTTTCTTCTAAATGGACTATATGAGCTGAACTGTGGAGCTTGCTGCCTGATGACATTACTAATGGAAATACAGCTGCCAGAAGTTCATACACTTTAGAACAACTCTATCATAGGAACTGTGATAGGATCTATGACATTATGGTACTAAGAACAAATGTGTCTTGTTCTACAAACCATCGATTTTCAGAGTCATGTAAAACATGGCACTGAAAAACACCAAGACTTGTACTCTACTAAATATTTGGCTTCACATGAAAATGGAAATACATTTGCATTTTTTCTGTAGTCAATTACTGACTCTTCTGATATAAGTCACTCAAGAAACAAAGCATTTGGTCATAGTGACCTCAACCTGTTTCTCTTTCCCAGGCAGGGCAATGGTGTGTATCAGTCCTGAGGGAGTAACGAGCTTCTCCTAATTCAGCATTTCTTGTCCTTCATCCTCTCAAGTCATCACAGAAAACATGACAAAAGAATGAAAATGTAATAGCTGGCTGTGGTATCCCCAGTATCCTCCCAGTCACATTAGCCTGACATGAATGTCTCCCAACTATCAAAAATCTTGATATGGGACATCCTGTACCTGAAACAGACACCTGCTGTGGGTAATTTCCAGCTGAACAGTTTAGGTTTCATAGGATTACTTTTAAAGTGTTAACCTGTTCCTTCCTTGTAATGAAGCTGTAGCCCTTGTGCCTATAAACATCTATTCGTACCCTCTAGTCATGCATCCAGTGTAGTGATCCTATCCTGGAAATGCACATCCCGATTCCTTTCCCAAATGAACCACCATATTTTACCAATTGATAATAAAGCAAGAAAATGTAAAAGATCAATCAATTGGATACACACCAGGATAAACACAAGCAATATTGCTGCATTTCCAGCCTCTGGCATTACCTACTATATAATTCCACCTATGCTACTCTCTTGTAGATCACCTGCTTGCCTAACAAATTAGTGGAGAATAACTAGCAAGAAAGTGAAGGGTGTGTAAAAGCCTTATATCTGGAAAATATAAAAGTCGGGGTGAAGTACTAAAACCCAAAGATTTTTCCAAGCAGCAATTTAAATGACCAAATCAGTCTTCCTTCTCTCAGTTTTCTATTAATTTGCTGAGGAGTCAGTCATGAAGTTCAAACGTAAGAACATGCTTATGTGTTATGATGTTTGTCATCTCCTTATTTCATCCTCTAGTTCACATGGAACTTTTTAGCAACCTCTAATTTCATCATTTTCCAAAATATTCCCAGTAATTTTCACAAGGTTCCCTCTCCTACAGAAATGACCTCTGCAGGACAAGCCGTCAGTGGACACCTCCTTATAAAGGGTTCCCCAAATCATCCTGTGGGGAGGGCATGGGATTTGAAATGTATTGAAGAATAAACTCTTTCTATGGATCCAGCAGGATTCCAGAGAACAAATGGCACCACCCTGCAGCAACTTCAGTTCGCTTGAAACTCCTTTGTGAGGTGTCTCTGCTGCAGGGCTCATGCTCTCACAAGAAGGACTCGTGCAGGATTCACCATCTTCTATGCCAGCAGACCAAAGGAACTCTGCCAAGGCCACTGCTGTCCTTGGAATAAAAAATATCTGAGAAGAGACAGTGCTTTTTCCCTTCTGTTCCCCCCTCCTTTCTAAGCCACCACCTTCCCCTGTATGGTGCCAAAGCAGCATTGTAGTGTGGTCCAGCACTGCATTTTTTCCTGTGTTTTGGATTGTGGGGTTTTTTTGTAGTCCACAAGACAGCCTAATGAAGGGAGGCCCACATGAAAGAAAACCCAATAGACTAAAATAATGGGTCTGGCTCAGAAGGACAAGAAACGTTTTTACACATCATAGCCAGTTTGCCAGCCTTTGTACAACGCTCTAAGTTGTGATATATGATTTATTAATTTGTTTTGCTGCTCATTTGCATTTCATATTACAAGACAATTTTTAAAAAACTGACAAAGCACTAATTTATTTCATAAAGCATTTGCAGAAGACTTAATAAGCTCTTACTTTGTGCAGAAAGACAAACATTGTGTCAGTAAACAACTCTGCTTCTGGAAGAGCAAATGCTCCAAACTCACAGCCCTAAGACAGACACGCACATCTTAAAAGACTCGGTCTTGAACCAAGTTCTGCTGTTCTCCTGCACCAAAGCGCATGCAGAATCACGCTAGCTGAAGAGCATTTGTAACAGGCTTTGAAGGCCTGGAAATGCTCGGCATGCTTCATGTTTTACACGCAGCACCTCCGAGAGCCCCGAGTCCCGGGAAGGCTCAGTGTCAGACCGCCCCCTCACGGCAAGCGCCGGGGCAGGGAGCAGCCCCCGCCGGCCCCGGGGCAGAAGAGATGTCAGAGCCGCTCTCTGATGTTGAACAGGATGTCGGCATCAGCATATGCAGCCCTGACCTTTCCGATTCCAGGCTGGACGCGGTCGTTGGTTGCGGAGTTCTGTGCCAAAATGCCAGAAGCGCTGTGTCCCAGCGCCCGCACATCGCGCCCCAGTTCATTGTGCTGGCTGATGCGCTCGGCAGAGTTTGGCACCGGCGCCGCATCCTCTGTCCCTCCTTTTCTGCTCCGGGCTCGGATAAAATCTGGCCTCGTTGAGGTGCTGTGATAAACGCCTTAATATCTTCGTGTCTACCGTGGTTTGAAACTGCCCTCTAGGGCACTGCAACAGAATAGTGCAGAGCAAGATCTCACCTGCTCTCATCTACCCTTTTTTTCCATTCCCACCTTATCCCAGGCATATGTGTCAGGGAGGACGAACAGGGAATTAATTCTGTTAGTCTTTGACAAAGAAAATAGCACAGCACAGGGCTGTGGGACCAGCATAGGAGAGATTGCAGTTCAGAGCAGAATCTGTACCTTCAGCTGCATGTTACACAGTAACATGACGCTCAGGCATTCCTGAAAAACCTATACAAATTCATAACCCGTCAACTTTTCTCCATGGTGGAATTTAAGTCCTGGAACACCAAATCCGTATCAGCATCACTTTTAAACATTAGCAGATAGATAAGTTGCATAGTTGTTTTATTGCTCACTGTTTTGTTGCTAGCATGTTACACAGAGGATTGGACAGTAGCTGCACCTACAGCTTCAGGAGAGGAATAGAAATAAACCTAATTTTTCATAAGGACACCAAGCAGCTAATTCTTCTGGGACAAAATGAACTTCAAAACTAGCTTCTGGACACCGTAACTGATGTCTGAGCAAGGCAGGAGTTATCATAATCATCTTCTCTCACTATTATTTAACATAAAATACCTGTTCTGAAATGCTGCACCATGCTCAAGTTGCTTGCGATTTTGAAGGACTATACTTCCAAAGAAGCTAAACTGACAGCATCTAGCCCAGAAATGAAGGCAAGTCCTTATGAATCCTCCTACAAAGTCAGATCATACACTCTGCATTCATGCATTTCTGTTTGTTGCCACAAAGTGGGGTGGGCTGGCATCTACTGAGCCAGAATTCCCCAATATTTCCATCCCTGCTGCATGGAAGAAGAAACAGAGATGACAGCACTTAGAAGCATGATGATTTGGGTATTAATTTTTCAGTAATAATTATTTCCTTTGCATGGCATTACCATACTAGACGACCTGTTGCACACAGAAGATGCTTTGGTAGCAGCTGGAATAAATGCAGTGAAAAAAGGTGGCTTACCTTGTGTTGTCCCATCTAGTCCCATGAGACATTTCATTGCCCTGATGATTTGCTCTGCTACGGGAGGACACATGGAGGTGGCGTACACAGCACTGTGAGAATGAGTTCGTAAAAAGTCCACAAGGTCCTTACACAAGCAAAACAAAGCAGGAATGAGCTTTGAACTGGCCAAACAGTAGGTCTCCCTCTTAACTACTGCAGGAGTGGGAATGTGCTAAGGGAAGAGGACGTTTCACCAGCTATTGGTTTGCTTTCTTGCCTGCCACTGTTAATATGTGGCATGAAGAAACATCAGGCAGGTGCAAATACTTTACCCTATAAGTGGGGCAATTACAGCTGAAATAAAAGTCTGGGAGAGAATAATGTTTACTTCTGTGCTAAGACTCCTTACAAAGGAGCCAAAATAATTTCAAGACCAATGAACAGCTGCACTTAAAATAATGCTGCTCAGTTCCTCTCTGAGAATGAAGCAAAGCCTACATGACTTCAGTATAGTTTCTCTGCCACATGACCTAGTCCAGGAAAAGAAGCCTTACTGGTATCTGTCTTTGTCTATTAGCATATAAATTTTCAATTGAAACTTTCCATCAACGTGGCAGGGACAGTCATGTTAGAGTTGGTATAGTTGCTTTAACATTTCCTGTGCTCCTAGAAAAAGCATTGTTGTCCTGTAGGCATATCTAAAGCACCAGTAAATCTCCTGAATCCAGGGATGTGGTAGGAATTCAGATCTTCTTAAGATCATCATTGTTACAACAGCTTATACCTCCTAGTGCAAATATCAGAGTAGCAGTTACCACACTGAAAGCTGAATGCATGTTAGTGATAAAAAACCAGAACCATCCCCTTCCCCCCAAAACAGATAACACAAATTATTGCCAAAAGAGCTGTATGAGTTTGTGCAGCAATTCCAATGCTAAGAATGAAGATTTAC
Organism: Campylorhamphus procurvoides; assembly: GCA_013396655.1. NCBI lineage: Eukaryota > Metazoa > Chordata > Aves > Passeriformes > Dendrocolaptidae > Campylorhamphus > Campylorhamphus procurvoides. Next base: position 134,363 of record WBMV01000643.1, read on the forward strand.
CTAACCTTACACAGGTTATGCATAACTATATTGCAACTGTACTCCTAAGGGTTTGGTTAAAAAGATGAGAAGGTTTCTGTGCTCCAGCTGATGCAGAACAAACAGTGCCACCCTGAGTTTTTGGCTGCAGAAGTGCATGTAAGTGGGTGAATGGGTGAGCAGCCTTCCAGAAGCCTGGGGCAAAGCTTACTGATACACACAGGAGTGAAAAGAGCCACCGGTTTCTGTTTAAAGAAACTTCCAAAGATTAGAGCATGAATTACTTCAGTCTGCTTTTCACAGATCTAGTCTTTCTACACTTTCTAGTTACATTTTCCACATTGGTAAGAGTTAAGCCTTCAGATACAAAGTCAGAAAGCCAAGCAAACAAAGAAAATTGACTCTTGATGTATTATGACACCCAGTTTTAAAATCTTCAGGGACTGACCCAAAATAGACAGTAAGAAATATACAGTTTATACTTTTTTATAGCCCTTTTATTCTACCGTAGGGCTACCCTTATTAATGTTATCCTGACAACAACCATATGGGCTGTCTAAACAGGCTTCCCACTCTTTCAGCAGACTCCTTAAAAAATACATTCAGCCGGGTATGAAAAGGGCAAATAATCAGCAGCCACTTGATCTCTCTGTCAAGCAACAAAACTGATGACATTTCACAATGGTGCTGCTTATGCTTTCACTGCTACACCCCCAATTAAAGCAAGCTCAGCTTTACTTTTGTTGACATCTGTTGTTGGCAAGAGAATGTTTTGTTAATGTACACGGAGCAACTGAGGACACAGAATTTACTATTGCAAAAGGCCCTCAGTAACCCTCTTTGTCCATTCTCCTAAAAAATGCAACTATGTCAATCCACAACTGTTTAGGAATTTTATTATCAGTGGATGAAACTGCGGTTTTAGTCTCTCAATATTGCCTCACACACTGTTTACAAATGCTAAACAAAGTAATGAGCAATCCGCATGCAAATTAATGTAGGGAAGTATATTCAGCCAACCACAACGTGTCCAAACATTTCCAAGACAAACAACTATCATCAGGGTGGCATTGAAATACACAACTCAAGCAAATTACATAACATGAACATGAGACAAAAATAAGAAAGTTTGACTGATGTGCATTTGGGATCCAGGCAAAAATGTTACTAACTTTACAGCAATGCTCATGTAAAGCAGTCTGTGTGAAAAGATACTAAAATGCATCCTACATACTAAGAAGGTACTTCCCACCCCCTTGATGTTAACTTGTTTGTGCTTTCCTTTTACCTTTTTGCCAGCTATGTATCCTCCAGCTGCGCCAAAGCTCTTTGTGAACGTTCCCATTAACACATCGACATCATCAGGACTCATTCCGAAGTACTCCACAACTCCTCGGCCAGTTGCTCCCACCGCACCGATGCTGTGAGCTTCGTCCAAGTAGAGGTAGGCTTTGTATTTGTTCTTCAAGGAGACTATCTCTGGCAGGCGCACAATGGACCCTTCCATGCTGCAGATGGAGACAATCAGGGATGAACAATGAATCCTGTACAAGTTGTTCTCTTTAAGATACTGGCAGAAAAGATAGTTGTTAGTTGCCTTATTCCTTCTGGAACCTCAATTTTTACTTGCAGTTCAAAGAAAATCTGCAATCCTTTTGCATTTGCAGGTGAGTATAAAACAGTCAAAACAAAGTTTTAGAATTCAAAAAACCAAAACGAGTCAAAAAGTCTTTGAACATTTGCAAACTGTCAACATGCCAAAAAAGAGAAGGAAATGTATTAAGCAAGGGGAAAATACTCACCCAAAGCAGCACATTACAATTCATCACTACAAAACAAATATTATAATGAATTATAAAGAACTGCTGTAACTCAGTTTGGTCCTTGCTCACTTCATTGACAGCTAATATGGTAATATTTGGGCATAACAGCTCTAGAGCAAATTCCTCTGGTGCAGAGGAGTTGGGTCCAACATACACAGAAGATGGGCCAAGTGAAACCCACAGCTGGTGCCATAACTTTAAGGAGTCCCAGCCTTCAGAGTGAACAGAAATCAGGGATTAGAACAGGCAGCTCAAATCTGCTCTTGCCAATTGTTGCTCTCAATATGTACTTTTTAGGAATGTAGTCTTCTACCTAGTAATCAAAAGGAAAAAAGTTTCCATTCCTTTTCTTTTTAGTTTCTTACAGCCATGCTTGAAAAGGAAATATTCTAACTTGCACTGGCACAGGTTGCCCAGAGAAGCTGCCCCATCTCTGGAAGTGTTCAAGGCCAGACTGGATAGGGTATTGAGCAACCTGATCTAGTGGGAGATGTCCCTGCATATGGAAGGAGGGTTGGAACTAGATGATGTTTCATGTCCCTTCCAACCCAAACCATTCTCTGATTAATGGTTTACTGAGATTTGCAGAAATGAGAAAAGACAATAAATCTTTTGCACTGCTGGCAGCCATGCCAGTAAGTGAGAAGGCATAGAGGAGGTGTGCAGCAAAATGAAAGCCCAGGGAGATAAATAAGAAATGCTCTCTGAACCCATAAAGATGACATATCCATAGTATTGCTGTGAAGACTTATGTCTTGAAAACCTTTGTGAGATGACTACAGCTCCATTTGCTCAGATGCACTCAGTATTCATTTCATAATGAGTTTAACATGTTCTCTTCCACTAGCTCTAGTAAGCTGGTCTTTAAACACCTTGGAAATCTTCAGATCCCAGAGCAGTGGCTTTCTTTTCACAGGCTGTTTTAGTGCCACTCTAGTTGCATTGTGCAGCTGGAAGTTTGGCACCACAAAAGTAGCAGCATGTGCTCTTAGAACTTTCTGACAATTTTAGTCCTTCTTCATCCCTTGGTTTCCTGAGTAAGCCTGGAAACTGTTTGGTCTTCAGTTTTGAAGGAGACCTGCCCATAGGCAAGTCTCCATTAGTTTAACAGCATGGCGGAGTAGCCATGGACAAGGATTGCCTGTGCTCTTCATACTGGGAGGTTCAGACAGCCTGGCTGTGTGTGCCTGGAGGCATATTTTTGGCTGTAGGTGACTGCTGGCAGATCTTGCCTTTCTGTCTTGCCCAGCCATAAAAGAGCCAACTGTGGTAGACTGGCACCATGGTCCCTTGCAGCAAAGAATGGTGGGCTTGTACTGCAAGCTCCTGAAGACTGGGCTTTCTCACTTTTCCCATATGACACTTGGCAACTTGAAACACCACAGCTGTTTTCCTAATGAACACAAGGGCAGAACCCACAGTCCTCACATAGCCCAGAGTCAAAGTATTAGTCAGCTAAAAATCACACTGAGCCACTGGGTGTGCTTGGACCTGCTGTGTTTGGGAGCTCTGGCCTGTCTGCAGGGGGGATGTGTGGACAGAGAGTGCCAAGGAACACCTCTGTGGAGGGAAGCAAACAGCCAACCCACCCTCCACCTTCCAGCAAAGCTTCGGTAGACCGGCTAGGCAGAGAAGGACAATAACAGTTTTTCCACATTTATATGGACAACATTAGGCTTAGTAGCTCACAGAGATTCAGATGGGAGAGTCAGCATCTAACTTCAAAAAGACAAGAGTAAAAATGATAAATTAAAATTGCTGCATATTTGTGAAATGGAAGCAAAGTTGTGCTGAGTCCCAGAATACAGGGAGCTGGTTCATGGCTGTTGCAAGATTTAGCCATTAAGAAGATTTAATGAAAACTTTTCTTACTCATATGAGTGAGAGATTTCCCTTGGAACTCTGAGCTGTTAAGCAAAACAAGGCACTTGTATTCAGTTCTGGTGTTGATTTGCTGCTCTGGAAAGATGCTGGCTGACATAAATGTTGTAATAATTAACACAGATCCTAACATGGCCTAAAAGTGTCCATGGAGTAGATAAAGTGCTGCTGGATTCATGGATGTCACCTGTGCTGCCACTCAAACAGGCCTCAGCCCTCCTGATGGCAGAGATGACCTATTCTGCTGCCCCCTCTGTTCCTGGGCTCTCTTTAGACCCTGACAGATGGTTACTGCTATGCACAACACTGTTTAGAACTGCTTCAAGATAAAACTCACTCCACATTACCCCTTGGGAAGCCCAAATGGAAAGTTTACTGAATTCTTCAGTAAATATTGATGTCAACTGAGCTTAAACCAGAGAGCCAAAAGTGAACTGTAATGGCTCTGTCTCAGTCTGGTTGTGTCACTTAGCTTTGAGTACGAACAGCTATTGTGTACAAACCTACTGATCTGTTTCCAGCTCTGCTCAAGCACCCTGGGCACATCAAAAAGGCTGGATACACATGAACATAAACTGGCTCTCCCCAGGCCAGATGTTCTCATTATGATGTTCTGTCCTGTAGCAAAAATTCTTAGCTTGGTGGCAGGGGTGAAAGGCTTCTAGATTGCAGCTGACCCTCCTCACCCTTGTTTGGTGGACAGGCACAAAAGCTTGAGTTAGTACACACTCACTGTGAACCTGCTTCCAGTGTGAGGAGATAATCCCAAGTTTTGGGAACACTGAGATTTGAAACTTGATTCAACCCCTATTAGATCACTGACATTCTTCCTGATGCAGCTGCTGAGTTGTGGAGCAGGTCCTTGGAGAGACAGGAGGTGTGCACTTGTGACAGTCACTTCACTTGGAACACAGGCTCAAACTTCATAGATGGTTTTTTATCCAGGTTATTTGGAAAATTCTTGGGAAAAGAGTTTCCTACATCCAACTACAGTACCACAGTTTCAATTTGTTGGTTTTTGTAGGGTTTTTTTTGTTTTGTTTTGTTGTTGTTGTGGGTTGTTTGGTTTGGTTTGTTTTTTTCTGTCAATTATTTCATAACTGCATCACTCAGCATCTCTAAACATGGCCCATGATACCACTATTTTTTCAACAGTTGAAAAGTTTCTCTGTTCCCCTTTCAGGCTAATCTATAATTGGGAAAATCCCTCCTTTCCGGGCCTATTCCTCCCAATTTTAACAGTTCATTCCATTTCAACAGTTCCTTTAGGTACTGTTTTCTTACATAAACCTTGTACATCCACACAGCAATCTCTATTTTGTAGTTTAGAGCAATGATTTTAAGGAAACTGCCCTCAAATACAACTCTATACACTGAAATGATAGAAATGTTAACCTTTAATGTTGGTCCCTGGCCAAAGACATTAAATGCTACCTCATTCTTTTCTGGAAGTCCAGTCATTTAATCCCAGGAAATAAAAAATAACCCTGATAAATTTCCTACACTATTGGCATTGAATCCCAAGGAACTTCTAATGCACTTGAAAAGGCACTGGACAATATCTAACTGATCAGAGCTATTTTGTTAGCTGGAAGGGGAAATACCCAAATTAAATTAAAAGCAGGGGAAAAAAAACAAATGAAAAACAATCTGTTTTGATCAGTTTCTGATGCCCCATAACTCCTGCCCTGGACCTCGGCCTATCTGACTCCTGAGTAAATAGGCATGGAAGGGAGCAGAAGCCTACCACGAACCATGTAGAGCACAGTAACTGATTAATCCTGGACTGGAAATGGTAGAAGCCAAGGAAAACATTAGCTGGAATTCAAATAATAAAAATATGATTTAGCAAGTCAGTTTAACTTGTGCCCTGATCACTGCCAAAACTCGTTCATGCTTTTTGTGCCGAAGATTGATGGCTAGATGGTCTCCCTCAGTCTGGAAAGCAAAGGGAATATATTTGCTCCTAGGCTAGTCCAAGTTAAGAAGCAGCTTTCATTAGTAGTTATATTTACTTCTGATGGCTTTTTTTTCCTTTCTAACATAATACAGACATTAAAAGGCAAACAAATATATACTTATTTCTCTTGATTTGACATGAAGCTTGAGTGCTTCCCAAGTTGAGGGCCAATTCTGCCTTCAGTTGTAACACAAGCAAAATCTGTGGCTTATGATTCCAAACACAAGTCTGATTTCCAGAAATGCTCGTGTTGGCAACAATGACCTTTTTCAAATTTTGCCAGCTGGTTAGTCCAGGCTTATGCACAGTGTTAACACTTTCACATACTCCGAATGGAAACAGAAGGCAAATTTCTTTCCATACCATAAAATTCACCATACTAAGACTACGGTGTCCCATATAACCATATTTTTTTGAAGAAGGAAACCTTAGTGTTTTCTTTTGCATCTCTGGAAAAAACATTTCTGTAAAAATTTGCCAGGCCAAACTTGCAAATCAAGATATTTTAACTTGGAGAATGGCTTTGACCAAGTTATTTAAATTCTATATTAGCTGTCCCTGAAGCATAACTTAAATCCTTTATGGGGAAAAAAAAAGGCAGTATTAACTATTGTAAGAAGAATACATTAACTACACTCTACCTCCTCTTAAACCCTCTTGATGAATGTTAATTTGTTGTCTGGCAAACCTTCAAGAAAACTAGCATTAGCCAATGTGGGGCTGGAAAATTTTAGTCTTTCAAAGAGTGTGGGCCAGGAAAGGAAAGAACATGCACACAAAAAGAGTATTTCTAATATGTCTTTCTCCAGCCTTATTATTTTTTGCATATGAAGTGTGTTCAGCTACTGACTGGATCAGACTCCACGGGCTGTGAGCCGGTTCCCAGCAGTGCCACAGGGACAACCCAGCTCTGCGTGCCCGTGCCTGACAGTGGTGGCAGGAACAGGGCACCGTGGGGTGTGGTGGCATCAGCCCTCCAGTCAGACACACCTGCTTTACACCAGATCACACTCTGTAGTTTCTGATCTGCTCACCTGTGAGAACAATGAACAGGTCAACTAACCCAGCTACTGCTAGGGCTGCTTTCCAGCGAGCTGAGCCTTGGTTTTCTGCTACTTTATGCCTCCCAGAAGCACAGACACTCAGGGCATGAGTGGTCTTAACATTATTTAGCCTTTATAGAGCTGAAGGAACTTTATGTTTCCTTTTTAGTGAGGTACTCTGAGCTTTAACATGGTTTTATTTTGCATTCCGACAGAAGGTTCTTTGAACTGTGGAAAATGAAATCTCCTTTTAAAATGAATCGCCAAACTAGAGGAAAAGAAAACTCTACATCCAACATATATCTGGAAATATAGTTAATATAGTTAAATATCTGACAGTGGGTTTGTCCCACTGGTTGGACTGATCTATGCTTCTGTGTCACCAGTCTACCTTCTTGCTCCCTAGTGGTCAATATTCAGGGTAAAGGATTAAAAGTGAACAAAGCTCAGCAGCTGGAGGTTTTCCTGCCATCCATGTGACCACTGGGGATATTTGTCAGTAAAATGTTGGTGGTCCACTTAATTTCTGCATGATCAAAGTCCTTAAATCCAAGCTTTCTTTTAGTAGTGCCAAGCAATGTTTATTTGCAGTTTTGCTCTGTTTATTCTTCTTGAAAGGACACATTCAGCCTGCTTTGGATCAGCTGATCTGCTGCTGACCTGTTTCAGCTCTGAGTGACAGGTGTTTAGATAAGGCCTGATTTGGTCTCTTTGCAGATGGAAAATGTTAGGTAAAAAGAAAGCATTGACAACTCTGAAGTTGTGAAGACATGAGATTGTAAAAGATTTCTTACAAGAAAAGCTAATTGGCTCGACTGTGCCAGCATGTCACAGTGAAATGGCATGACTGCCCATGCAGACTGGCTATATTTCAGCAACACATGATATGAGCCCTACACATAAAGTTCAATGTTGCTTTTTTAAACCATGTCATGTCCTGTGGATGAGTGCTTCTGGTTCCCTTCTCTCTGGGGCAGGTGCTGCTACTCCCCAAACTCCCCCCTCTTGTCATCACCACAGTAGCCTTGCCTAGATCCTTGAAAACCTTCTTGCTGTGCAAACCGCTGCTTCTTCAGCCCTCCCCTCCTCTTCATGATCTCCACCTCCTCCTTTGCTGCTCAACGCTAGTGACTTTCTCTCTCTGGTCAGGTGTAAACTGCACCACATGAGCGAAACAGAGCTACCTGACTAGGATGCTCTATAATTGCATGGTATTATTGATCCTGATATTATCTGATGGATTCTCTCTCATTTGAATTCCAGGGCTACATGGAATACCATTATATAATTCTTTAAAAGCCAGTCTTTTAATTGTCTTTCTGTGAAAGTGTGAGCCTATTGGATCCAGCTCTAATTACTAGAAAGGTGCTGATAGCACTTAGCCTAAGTTTAGCTTGAGATTTTAGATTCCAACAGCTGGGTCAAAACTGGGCATGCAGAACATAATTAGTTCTGTGTAGTTGTCTTTTGATCTGCCCATGCATAACAAACAACTCCAGAAAACACACCAGAACTCCTCACCTACTAGAGCTCTATGAATTTTATCACATCTGTGAAAACAAACACCAGCTGATCTTGCTCTCACAGTACATCTCCCACCGCACTGTGATTTGCTAAATGAACATTCAGAACAATGTACAGGATCTAATTGGAGCTACAAGATGCAGGGCTCAGGCTGACATAATGGAAATCAACATATTTGTGAGATCACAAAACATTATTGTAACTTCCACTCTCATTAAGATTTCCCTCAGATACTCACAGTCAGTGTTCCCTTCCCTCAATATATCATTCTGCCCTCAGAAAGGATAGAATACTCATCTTTCTAAAACACAAACATACCTGTAAATGCCCTCCACGAGGATGATAATTTTTCTCCATGCTCTGTGAGTGCGAGGCTGGCCATATATTATCGCATCCCTCAGCAACTTCTCGAGGCTCTGCATATCTTTATTTAAAAATAAGCAAAAGGAGGAAGGAAAAACATTAACAAAGATTTTTCTAAAGAACTTCTGATTTTCTCCTAGGTGCTATTTTTCCTATACAGAAAATTAAAAAGAGAATATGTCCTAAAGATAAACTTCCTTTATTCAAGACCCAAAAATTGATTTAATTAAATGCAGTCTAGCAACATGGAGAGTTACAAAAATCTTCCAGTTATGCACCTAATCTGGGAAACTTCTAGAAACTCTTGGCATACATTTTTATTTAAAGGCAAAAGGGAATCACTTTGTTTAAGTACTGAGGCTATTTGCCAGCAGTTCTCTGTAGGGGTTCCTCTTACTTGTAGTGTCTCAGGGCTTCTGAATAGTGAGGTTTTGGTTCCTTCCCAATCACAGGCTCATGAGTAACAAGCATTGCTTCAGCATAGGTTTGGACAAGGCTGTATGAAGCATATCAGGGTGACAGGAAGAGAAGTCCTTCTCAAGAACGAAAATGAGTAAAAGATTGCTGATGAGAGAGGGAGAGGCAAGTGGATAGAAGCACACGGCATAGATGTACTAATTTGGTGCCAAAATGTTTGGAACTGATGGACTGGAACAATGTGAGACACTTAGCTGCTTTCTCAAGGGCTTGAGAGTGGGTAATGTAATAAAATTCTTGAAGGAAAACCATTGAAGTTCTGAAAACCATGGAAGCAGCAAGAAAAACATCACAGGAATAAGGGTCAGACCAAATGTGACTCTGCGGAGCTGCAATCCAACCAGGATTCTGGTGTATACACATGAATGAACACACTCCAAAATGAGTTATTCTGGTACTTCTGAGGAATCTGGATTGACATTTCAAAATGTTTTCAAAGAACATCTTATAGAGTCTTGTAATGCCCCAAGGAGCACTACAGATCAGCTCAAAATATGGGTTGAGAAAATCAGTGATATTTTTTCATGATATAACCTCATTTGTTTCAGCAACACATCTTAACCCAGTTATTAAAGCCTTCTAAAATAGTACAAATTAATCTGTAGAATGCAATTGTCTCAAACGAGGAAAATACAGCCTAGAAATATCAACCTTGATCTACACTTTGGTTTCTGCCTGAGTGGATGGGGCCATTGGCACACTAACTGTCCATCGGGAGCAACCTGTGACCTGAGACATGGCCAGGCCGTGACCTGAACCCTTCCATCCTGATGCCTCACCTCCTGCTGGGAACATGCACTGATGTCGGTGAAAGATAAAGGTCTCCTCAACGCCTCTGCCACTCTGCATCTGCCACTGTAATCTCCTGCGCCAGCAAGCCCTTGCTGTACTTTACAAAGCACGAAACATCAGCTGCCCCTGGTTTCTGTGGTGCAATCACCTGCACAGCTCAGTGAGCTCCCGGATGGAAGTGCTGTCAGGAGTGATGCAATGCAGACAGCACAGTTTCCACTAGATGGCAATCGAAGAAATAAAAGCTCCTCGGTGCTTTCCAAAGGGAAGTTATAAGCTAGCTCAGCATTTGCAGCTGCTCACGTTCTCTTTTGAGCAGGTAATATTTAGAAATCCTTTTAAGCTCTGAGCATTAAAGGGCTCCCCCAGGATGACAGAAAGCAAAATACACTAAAATTTGGATGCCCCTTTTCTCCACTGAATTATTCTCTACTGATGTCACTTGACGGGATCTTTCAAACCCTCTTCTGAATCATGCAAGGTCTTTGAATTCAGTGTTCTGTCTACGTGTCAGTCCAGATCGGTTCTAGACTTCAAGAAAGTAATTTTTCCTTTGACTAAAAACATGCCTTGAAGATTCAGTTGTTTTAACGTACATTCACATAAAAAAGAAAAAAAAAAAGGAAAGAGGAGATAGAAGTGAAAATACAGGGATGTGAACAGATTCTTTGTCCAAACTACTGTGGTACATGAGGGCACAGACAGGGGAGAACATCTCTGAGGGATGATCTTGCCTGGCTTTACACATAACATAGTCCTGCTGGACTACAGGCTAAGAATAGGTGAAGTTTGCAGGATCAGGGAGATCTCACTTTCTTTTCAATGTCCCATTCCGGAAAACATGTATGGGTCACCCTTTCTGAGGCCTGTAACAGTCAGCACATGATTTATTTAGGCGCAAATGAGTTTTACTGGCCTTTTAACTGTGTAATTGTAGTACCTCATTTGAAAAGGGAAAACAGAGAGGAAGAGAAAATCTGAAACCTTTAATATCCTCCACAAAAGGCTGCTTGTGTTTTTAAAAATGAAGACACTGCTCCATGGACCTTATGCTTTCCAGAAAGTGGAATATACTGAATGGCAGGAAAAACAACAGTGCAACCCCAGGTGACTTTCAGATATCAAATTTTTTGCCCATTAAATACAGTTAGTCTGAGAAACACTGGGATACTGAGATGATGAGTTGGATGAGCCCATCTTGGATAACAATTTATAGGGAAAATAACGGTCCTTCCTTGTCAGACCATCACCAGCCCAGGGTTTTCAGAGGCAACAGCAAAAAACAATGGCAGAGGAGGGGGTGGTAAGAATTCCACTTATTAATTAGTCAAAGCACAACCACATCTATCTGTGCCTGGATTTCCACCTTTTACCTATGGCACATTGTCTCGATATGGAGAATAAAGCTTCCTAAGCAGGGACAGAGGATCTGCCAGTGGATCAGTGGGCTTGCATAATCCTTGTTGGGGATCTTTCAGAGTTGCTTCAACTGAAATCCCAAGAACACAAAGTGCCAGTGGGCTGAAGCGAGTCTGGACCTGGGCAGGCAGCAGTGTGTCATGCTGCCTGCAGTGCAGGTGGGACACCAGGCTCCTGGGGGGCCCCTGCCCTCTCCCAGGCACGCTCAGCTCAGGGAGACATGGTGTCTCCACCCCTCATCCTTGCACTGCAATGCTGGGGATGTCATCACCATCCCTCTGCGTGGGCTGGAAATCTCCTGCATTATGTCAGCTGAATCCTGTTTAATTAAACAAACAGGCTGCTACTACTCTTGTCACGTTCATTCACTCTGTATTTGTAATCCTGATTTTCAGTTTCTCCCCTTTCTCACTCTCATGCAAGTTGGTGCAAACCCCGTGGCTACAGAGGAATATCTTCATTTGGAATGGGGTAGAGGGAGCCGTGATTACTGCAGCCACAGTTGATAATATTTAGAAATTCCCCTCCTGAGATTGCCCTCCCTGCCCCTCAGTAAATACACACATCAGTGAAAGCAACGGGCACTGGCTCAGGAAGGCTCCCTGTTCACACCCCAGTCAGACACGGCTTTCTCAAATCAGAGAGGACAAACGCAGACACAGCGTGGTCGGAGCAGGATATTCCAGTCTCCTCGCCGTGGCAGCGTCTGTGTGTGTCACAGGGAATACATGCCAAACTGGATTAGGCTGCAGGCCACCTATCTGCTGCAATAATCTTGTCTCTGATAGTGGCCAGAGGCTCCAAGGAGGTCAGAACCTTAGTGGGTAATGTGCCTTTCATCCTGCTCTGTCATAGCTATAAGCTGCCCTCCCTTCTGAAATTCAAGGGCCACTTGCACCTTTGTAAAAAAAAAATAAATTAAGGAATTGTCCTGGACTAAGCCACTGCAAACTCTTTGGGGTTTGCAAAGAAAGAGATCTTTTGCTAATTTTTACATGTTTATTTAGCTCTTTCATTTCCTCCCATTTTATTTGCTTGCTTGCTTAAAGACATGCACTTAAGACTTTTCCACTGTTTTCCCCCTCCCTCTTCTTTCCTTTTAGCTAGAGAATACATTTTCACTGAAAACTTAGGGCCTTCTTCCATCTGAAGGTTTCGTCAGTATTAACTACAACTTCTTTAGGTACCTGTGTTTTCTCTTTAAGGTGTCCTCATAGCACTCATATCTGAACTCCAAAGCAGTAATTTGACTGAGTAAGCTGAGAAATGCCAGAATTGGATTAACATAAATTCACAAATGTTGCCCCAGGCAGGAAACTATCTTTTGTATGGAAACCTGAACAGCTCACACTTGCATGACACACTTCTGTCATCAACCACCTGATCCAAGAGAACTCAAAAAACCCCTTTAGTACTTTCACAATACAAAAAGGGGTGTAAGGAGGAACTAGGAATGTACTACCCTAACTCCCATTTCAGATGTGGATTTAAGCACCAGATTAGAGGCTGGATTTTCACCTAACCAAGGTGCTTGGTTGTGCCTGCCCTCCTTGTAGGATCACTTGTTCTGATTGCTCGGTGAAGTTACTTTCTTATACAGGCTGATAAGAACAGAACTCACTTGGATGCAGTTACTCCATAACACCTCATCTGTCCACTGAAGGAACACTTGATAACAGTATAAGACCCAGAATTGCTGCAACAGAAACCCCTTGATAAAGTCACAGGCTGATTAAGGGTTAAATATTTAGTTTTGCTTTTCAGGTTTTATTGGAAGAGTCAAGGGATTTTGGCTAATATTTAACCAAGGCAAAGGTCAGAGGTCCTGAAGAAGGGCTTTTAAATAGATGGTATTCTTAAAAGATTGTCTTAGAAATGAAAATAAAGCAGGTGGTAAGTCGACCTCTCCCTGAGCCAGGAAATAAAAACACCCAAGTTTAGCCCCCATATAACTGAAGGACCCCCATGCCTGTCACTTGGAGAATGTGGGAGAGACTCCCTGAAACCCAGGGCGGGTAAGGATAACATCAGACACACCTTCTGGCACAAAAACTAACCAAGGCCAGGCTGCTACTGCCGCAGAGATGGGAGATGTTTTAGCCTCCCACCTTCTCCCACTGCACACTAGTTGTTGGACCATGCTGCTGACTGCATTCCTGGTGTAGGAATGCAACTCTTTCCTAGCTTCCTAAAAAAAATATCACTGCCCGGGAAATGATAATTTGAATTAATACACAGCTGGGAGAGACAAAAGGCAGATGTTTTATTGGCAGGTCAGAGTGATTATAGTCCACTAAAACAGTACTACATACATTTAGGACTGCTGAGATCCCAAAATAAAATAAAAAATTAAATTTAAGTCCCCTAGACCAACACCTTGGAAGCGGGGCTCCAGGGAGCTGAGTTCTTCTATCCATAAAAACTCACAAATCCCTACAACAGAAAAAGACCCTAAAAGGCCAACCCCCCCATGCCATACTGCCAATAACCTTGGTAGGGTGAGAACTAGAGACAGTGCTAAGGAAAGCCCAGAGGAATGGAGCACCCTGGTCAGTAGTTTTTGGTTATGGGGCTAAAATGGAATATTCTCTTCAATCTCTCTCACACAGGTGATCTATAGGTGTGTGCCTGTGCATTTCTCTCAGCCCAGACCTGTAAATTCCTGTCTGTTTACAAGGAAGCAATTGTTCACTGGCAGGCAGGATGCAGGGCACATTCCTGTGTTCAAATACAAACAGACTTACAGGTCCACAGCATGTTTTTGTTCCATTATTCACCTTAAGGCTTGAAAACCTTCTCATACACCTCTGCAATGTTTTTTGTCAAAATGGAGAGACATCTGGATGCATTTATTATATTTTACTTAGGAAAAGCATAGAGTTCCAAACATTTTGTCTGTTCTAGAAAAACTATTCAGATTTTTATGAAGAAGTATAATGTCTAAGACAGCTACCCACTTAGTGAAATAGAATTTCATTAACTTTTGTAAGAATAAGAATCACACTATATATAATTAAGGTAATAGGTAGAGATTATTTATTGTCTTACTAATGAAATAATTATTTATTATTAATAAAAGGATAATTATTTACTTTTGAGAGATGGAAAATCAATCCAGTATTAATGCTTTGAAATAAAAGAACACGGTTTTACAGAATTAGCTATAGCACAGGCTTTGAAAGATGAAGTTGCTTCAGTAACAAGTTTAAAATGGTAGATTTTACTCTCTTTTCTGTGAAATATTTTTATCATAGAACACATTTTCCTATAATTTTTCTTTGACAAATGGAGTTTCCATAACAGGGGGAAAGGAGAGAGATCTGCAAGCTTGTTAGAAAGGGAGGTTACCAACGCACACTTCTGCAGGTTTCTTTTTATAATATTTAAGAAGCAGCTAGTTCAGAAAATATATAATTGCTTCACTAAATTGTTATATACTTATTCCTCCTCATGCTGATAACCATGTATAATAACTGCAACAAACATTCACACCTCACCCTTCTCCCAGTGTCTCTTCTACACCTACACAACCAAGAAGTCGCAGCCAAAGTAAATATGTTCCAGGCAGTTTTATCAAGGCTATTACACAGCATTTCAAGAACCTGATGGAAGCAACAAGGAGCAGGGAATAAAGGCTGATTTCCCAAAAGGCATTCAAGAAGCAAAAAGGGAACTTCCAAATTTGCTGCCTAATTTGAATTTGTTTGGATGCTGCTGCACAGAAAGCATGTCTCAGGCACTAGTGGTGGTACTGACTGGCATCTCTTCCTTTGTCTTTAGTGTAGGGTAATACTGTGCTAAACAGAGGGAGGGAGGGAGAATATTTGTGTTTCTGCACCTTACTGGGGAATTGTTCCAACTGCTCATCAAAGGGCCCTCACCATGCCTTTGACGCAGTAGCATCCTCCAGTTGATGCCCAGGGCCAGATTCTTTAAAGGGTCATTAGTTTTGTACATGAAATGACATACATCAATCCCCTGTCCTTGGAAAGAAGAGACAGAGGGTATTGCCTTTTTCACCTAGAACACGGGAGGGTTTTCAGAAGTGACACAAACCATGTTAACTTCCTGATGCTGAAATGGATGCTTATTAGAGATCTAAAAGGGGTAACTTGAGGTGCAAAGTTTTCTATTCACAGCACAAGGAACTTTGCTTTCACATGGAGGGCTGTGACATGGAGAATGGATCCATTCTTCTGTTCACAAGCATGACAATGACAACATCGACACACTGGCAATTTGGGCATGCCTGTATATATGCTATGTATCCAGACATTAGCAAGAGACCCTTAAAGGAACTGCCTACAATTTCCAGTGCTGGATTAATGGTGTTTGGATAGCTCACTGTTATTTTTAGATTCACACATTATTCAAAAGAGCTTTAATTTAGCATAAGCACAAGCAGAGGCTGGGTAGGTATCAGGTTCTGGGGAGGGGAATGAAATACTGAGGGATGGTTAGAGACCAACTGCCCCAAAGCAAGGATGACAGCTCCAGGTGATGTCTTCACAGTTGAGAGCAATACACTCCTCAGACTGGAAGGTTCTTTTAAATGCTGTGGGAAGTGACACAAGCCAGCTGGGCTGAATGCAGCATGGATGGGTGGAGAGGCTGAGAACGTTTGGATTTGGGTAGTGAGAGGTCATCCTGCAAGATGTGATGGAAGCCTGATTTTGAATGGAGTAACACTTTGAATAACTAAAAGTTGAGGGACCCCCCCCTCCCCAAACTGGTACAGCAATCATGCCTAGTGTATCCAGATTTGTTGAAGTGAACCAAGCTGGGGTATGCTACAGGTTAATCTGTGAATAATTACTTCTGTAAAAATATTTGTGTTCCAATGATCTTTAATTCTTGAATGATCTTCAGAAATTGCTTCTTGCCCAAATTATGAATAGATATTAATTATAACAACACCTTACATTATAATTACAGTGTGCTTTTCATTCCAACTCATCCTTAGGCCCTCTACAGCATACGTATAATTAATTTTTGCTCCCCTTGAGGCTGAACACAACACTTAATAAAGAGAAGGGACTGTATTAGCTAATAACAAAGGTAATCAGATCTCTCTTCTTATTCCTCACCACTTCTATAGCTTCTTAACCTCTGCTGCAATCACTGCCTGATGGCAGCAATGGGAATGGAAAGGGGAATTGCAAGGGGAACAATGAACAAGCTCTTGTCATCAATGACAGTCCCAATGTCTCTGACAATAAGCACAGCACCATTAACTAAATAAAAGCTAAAAAGCAGAAGTATTTTAGAAGATAACTATATGATTGCAAAGTCAATGCATGATCTCTATATTAAAATTCTACTTCAAAGAATATTTGGGATGATGGTCTCGATACAACCATCTGCATCTTTGGTATCAGATCCCTGGGAATTCAGAGTAACTGCTTCAAAGTAATGCTATGTTAACGTAACTCTAGTTGTATTGAACCTGCTGGAAACAGAGGCATGTTTTTCTAAGCATGTTTTTACTGCTTGGGCTATAATGACAATACCAATAAAACCTTTATGACAGCACAGAGTCATTCAGCATGTCAATAAGACAACAATGAGATTAAAACTCTGAATTTTGAAATTAAGGTCCAACCTGATGACACAAAACACAGACAGTAGTAATTATAGTATTGCACTATTAATTTTTCTCATCAGAAATCACTCATAACATTAAACAGTTAATCTTTCTGCTTGGGCAAAAGTGTTATCTGGGAACTGACAGCAAAATAAGCATTGAAAGAAAGCATTCTTGCCTTTGAGGTGTGAACAACTCTGTCTCTAAATTTTTCCAACTTCAATACTCACTATTATGCTTGAAGATTCTAATAGTGGCACCTGAAAGCCTCGCACCAAGAACGAGAGAAGTGTGGTTCAACTCATCACTTAAAATGAGGCAGCCCTGTGGAGAAGGAGTACAATGAATATCTGCATGAACTGGGAGGCTCTTGACGTGTGTGTGTGTGTGTGTTTGCACAAACACATCTGTGATAGAGAACTGCACAAATTAAGCTTTAAGTATTAAACATGAGCAGGATTTTCTGCTGCTTTTCTGAATGTGTCAGGGGGCACTGCAAAGGCAGGCACTGCCTGTGGGATCAGATTCTCAGGTGGTTCATGGGATCAAATATTTCCTGTAACTGGAAAATAGCAAATAACCCTATTAAAGATTGACTGCTTTATAGTAAAATCATGTGATGTTGCCTCCTCTATCACCTGTCCACAGCCTTTTTTGTGTTGTAAGGAAAATGAAGCCACCTCCCCATATATAAGTGTATGACAGTAGTGTAAAGTGGAGTAGTGAAAAAAAAGGCTGGATGACATCAGCACTCTGGACTGCAGAAATGAGACCAGGGGAGACTGTAAGTCCCACCTCCATAAAGATGTGAGTGAAGCTTAGGCAATAGGCAGAATCTTTCTCTGGTAAATGCATATACAGTTAGCCTGGAGTATACTTTTTAATAATTAACTCAGTTGAAAACTCATTTTCTCTTTGGAAACTAAAACAGAAATGCAGGAGAAGTAAATTTGTGTATTATATTACCAGGAGCCAAGATTCACAGTTGAAATTCAAGCTTGAACCCTAATTTAGCTCTGTTTTCTGTTAAACATCTTGTGCTGTGGTTTCATTACCCAAAGGGCAACATAACATTAAGTAAACACTTATTTTGGAATCATGGATTAGGCCTAGGTTGAGAGATACTCAGAGTCTGACTAGAGACTGGGATGCAGCACTAATAGTAAGAGTATACATCTTGACAAGAAAATGTAGCTGCTAGGCTTAATTATTGAGGAAAACACAGGGAAAAAAATCTCCCAAACACAGTATCTGTAATATATAATAATACTGTATAATAATATACACTGAATTATTAAATATATGTCTAATACGTACAGTAATATCTTTATTTGTTCCACTTGTATCTAAATAACCCACAAATTTCATAAATTTACCTTTGTTAATTCTCTGTATCTGCTCCCTTTGAAAGTGCTGGACAATTTCTCCAGCACCACTGCAGACTGAAGTTCATGTTCTGGGCAGCTGAAGCAGCTCCCCCTGCCCAACACTTGTATACAAGTATTTTAGAAATCTCTTGGATAAAGCTGTATCCTTCTTCAAGGGTGTGAAGAAGTGTCTTCACCTCTGTGCTGTTGTTTCAGAAGTTTTGATCATACACCACAAAGGGAAATCATTCCATCTCCTCCAAGAAGGAAATAATGTGTTGTACTTGCATGACACACTTCACCTTGAAGGAATGGAAGAGGAGCTCCCAGCTTTCTCAGCACAGCATATCTGCTTGTGATGTCCGGAGTTCGGATTGACAGGATGATGGATATTCATGCCTTTGTGGTAGGTACCCCAAATTAGAGATGAGGTCCCTTCAGCGGTGAATAAGAACCCAGCTTTTGTAATATGGGCACAACTTTAGACTTGCATTTGCTGCCAGCTGTCTTTGCTGGAACTCTGGTCATCGGGAATGCTAGAGCATTGTGCTTTTTATCTTCTGAAAGTGTTGTAAAAACCACCCTAATAGTTATCTTTCACCACAGACAGCTGGACAGTATCTCTGCAAGCAGCCCAAATACTTCATCCCACAACACTGGGACATGGGATGCAACCTTTGCTTCCTTTTTAGGGAGAAGCAATTTCATTAAGAGGAGCTAAACAGCAGTATCACTGATCCTTAAATAGATGTTATATGTGATAGCAACACTCAGTGCTAGCAAAAATGATGAGGGACCATATTTAAGGTCACAAGATCATCAGATACCACATCCCAGATACCAAGCTTTGTTTCCTCATCAAGCCTTTCCACTCACTGAGTGCCCAGAATACTGCAACAGTAGTTAAAACAATTAATAAACGATTGTTCCTTTAGGAAGTGCTCACCTTTCCAACAAGGGCTGGAATATTCATCGAGTTAGTTGCAAAGCCCATGCCAAACACCATGGCATCTTCCACACCAAGGAACGTGGCCACAAGTTTCTCTAGCTCTACATGTTTGTCTAGGGTGCCTGCAGAAAAAAACACAGGGAATATTAAATCTCATTAAACTGTGAAAGTTATTAAGGCACAAAACACACAAAAGAACAGGACAGAAGTGTGTCATTAAGCTATATGACATTAAGTTCTAATGAAGGTCTTCCATCTGTATCCTGAGCGTGTGGGATAATGCAAGAGAAAGCAAGGGTGCAAAACAGCTGTGACTAATGCTAATAAATACTTCTGCTCTTAAGGCAGGGGGAAAAAGCTTCCTATTCCCATAACTTTTGACATAGTTTATTCTGAAGATTAATTTTTTTCCTTTTTCTCTCCCTTGCATTGAGAACAAAAATTCCTCTGTTTTGTAGGAAGTGTGGGACAAATGTTTTAGGCATTCTTGAGTTTTCTCTGGATATGAAAACAAAAACAAGATTCTTCCATTTTTAATTGAGTGCCTGTATATATGTACAAAATACTTAACTAGGATTCTACATAGATAGACAAACAAGTGTTCTCTTTATTTTGTGCTTTGGAAGTTACTCCACTTTTCATAACTGATGATAACTCTCCTCCTTCCTTCCTTCCTCTCAACAACAAACATAAATGATAATGCAACACAAGAGAGCCTTCTTTATTGCATATTCATTCTCTAGTGTTAGTTCCTGAAGTCTCCAAACAAATGAGGTGCTCCAAATATCCAGCCAAGGCAGTATCCTTCCTGCCCAGCTCACACTGGAGGATGACCAAGTACAGAGGGCAACAAACAAAAGAGTGGTGTTAAGAGATGGAGATAACAAATAGCTTTGAACAGTAAGGAATCATCTCAACTTGCCAGCTCTCTAGTCTTTGTTTGCCTGGCTGTGCACTGCAGGTACCAAGGCAGAAGGAACTCTTACAGGGTGATCTGTGGGGAAGAAAAGAGCGGCCTGTTGATTCTGACAGAGTATTTCCCCTGTGGGCAGGGCTGTAATCAGGGAACAGAAGAAAAAAAAATAGGCAAGTGAATCTCTTACCTCACTTGCACCACACAAACTGATATCACAATAATATAGGCAAAGTGAGTTACAACTGATGGAACAAGAAAGCTTCACTGTGATTGACAAAGGGAGATGAATGGAGGAACACAGAAGCTTGGCTGGAGCATTCAACAAGAATGATGAGTCAGGAAGATGATCTTACCTTCATCATGGAGAAGAGCTCATTAAAAAAATCAAATATAAATGGCAGGAGAAGTTTCAGCAACAGCACTAACTCAGCTGGTTACAGTGAAGTAGTGTTTTCATTACTTTTTCCCATTAAACATCTAAAGTAAGAATGACAATCACTTGGAAATAGAATGTGGAAAATATCTATCATGCATGCAGGTAAATCTCCACAAGCCAGGAGACAAGGAGCAAGTATCTTGTGGCTTCTGGACAAACCTTTACACAACCAGTAAAGAACAGCAGTGCTGATTTTGCACAGAGCCTGCCTTGGCTAGAGCTGAGCCAACTCCAGCAGAGCTTCCAGGGCATGTCTGCACTCCTTGTTCCACACTGGGTGGACATGGAGCTGGGTTGTGTCTGTGCTCTGAGAAGCTGGGCAGTGCAACACACAAAATTTGGCTCTGCAGAACCTCCAGTAGATGTGAACTGACTCTGCACAAAGGTCTTTGAGGATGGCTATTTTTCGAATTTGTAGATCCCAAGATCCACATGGATACCTGCTGGGTCTGCACACAGCCACTGTGAGCTGAGCTGCTCACTGGTAATGGGGGTGAGAATCTATGTCTCAATTTGTAAGCCCAGCAGGTCTTAGAGTGTATTTCTATGGCTAGTTCTGTATTTTCTGCAAACTGGGCCCAGTTTGTCTTCAAACTGGTTACAGCACTCATTGACAACTAAGAGTTCTAGTCTTACCAGCTGCCCCAGTGTTCCCTGCAGATGCTATTTTGTCACTTGAGGGATATCAGCACACAAAAAGTAGATGAAGTCTGAAATGGAAGCTTGAAGCCAACCACACTACGGTCACAGCTGGGCTTAGAAGGAGGTTTGTGAAAGCACAAGAAACAAGCTTTGCAAGGCAGGTATTTTAAAGCATGACAAAATTGTCCCTGACTTTTCCAGGGACAAATCTGATGCCACTGGGGTGGAGATAAATTGCTTTTTGGGGTCACATCATATGTTTTTTGTTTTTACAAATAAGAGAAGCCTGATTCCATACTGAGTGTTCTGTTAGTGTTCTATTAGACGACCCACAAAGGAACAGCATATATTGGACCTATTTTTATTGATTTTGTGATGGTGAAGAATGAGACAGTCTGCAAGGGACTGATCCCTACTTATTATTTACTAATCCTAAGAGTGAATGAAGATGATAGTGTACATTGCCATTGCCTACAAATCCTGGAATAAAAATTGGAATCAGCTTACCAAACAAAAACCTGAATGACACAGATTTGCAAAATGAGCCCTGGTTTTGAATTATGTTAATTGTCATGGCCATATTGTAGGTAGTAGGTGAGGTGTTGCAGAAGCAATACAATACACACAAGTACTGACAGTGGGAGGTTCAGGACAGCTGAATACACTGACTAGAGATGATAATGCATATCAGCTTGCATTTTGCCAGGTTTAAAGTGAATGGGGTTTTATTGAATAAATTATGCATTCATTTAGTTGTATCAGACGATATTTCGAGTATAGGTCAGTCCTTGGACACTACAAGTGGCATCAATTATATCACTTCTCTCCACTGGAGGAAACAAGGGGTCAGACATGCTCTGCTGGGATGAGGTTTGTCCACTGGCATTCCCAGCTGGTCACAGCAACCCCTGCAACAAGCATAAACAGCACTACCAGACCAGATGCAAATTTGATCCAAAGGAACTGGCACAAGCTGAAACAACTCAACATCAGCATCTCAAGCTACACAAGAAAGGCAGTAATTACACTGCCCTTCCTTAAATACAACCTTAGAGGTGTCAGGTGAGGTTATGGTGGCCCTTAAAATGTCTCTTATTGTGCTAGATTCAAGACCAGCATCATGATCTGATGAATGAAAAGTGTAATACTAGATACATTTTTATTCACACACTGTCCAAACAGGTACCTTCTACACTTACCCTATACATAGACATTAGAACTTCTTCCCCATCCTCTACCTGTTCTGATTTCAATGTTGACTACAGTTTGGTTTGACCCAACAAATAAGGATACTACTAAATAAAGTACACCAACCTAACTGGGAAAGATTTAAGACAAAGTAAAAAGAGAAAGGTACCTGCAGTTTTAAGAGACAAAATGAAACAACTTGCAAGTTATTCCTCCCTGCTGAACAGCTCTATGCAATATGGTACAGCAGGAGTTACTGTGACCCGAGACTGGATAAGCATTAAAATTGAAGATCTAATCAAAAGTGGACTTTCACAATGGTAGCCACCTCCACAGATTCCCACAGTTCTCTTCTCCAAGCAAATCCCCTCCTTTTCAAAATCTGATGACCCAGTTCCCTCCATTAACTTGTCACTTCACTCTGGTGACAGGGAACATGAAGTACACTGTATTTTGACAGGTTTTCTCATAGGCTTACCCAAACTCTTGTGCTAAAAGTCACTGTCAGTCTACTAGACAGATAAAGCTGGAAAATGCACTTCCCATGATCCACAGTCATTATTTAGCTTTGACACTTGCAGCCTGAACCAGGTGGCTTATGCCACTGGTTAGTCTGCCC
The DNA here is from genome assembly GCA_013396655.1 of Campylorhamphus procurvoides. Taxonomy (NCBI): domain Eukaryota; kingdom Metazoa; phylum Chordata; class Aves; order Passeriformes; family Dendrocolaptidae; genus Campylorhamphus; species Campylorhamphus procurvoides. The sequence continues at coordinate 157,325 of WBMV01000643.1, forward strand.
AATACAGTCTTTCAGGTTCTCAGGCACTAATGACATGGACTGGTTAAACTACCAACACTGGCAACAGAATCCTGTAATAGAGTTTTAGGTTTGGAATTCTGAGGCCCAAGGAAGGCAGGAAAACACCTGCTGGCCTCAAGTTAAAGAAAAGCTGGAGGAGTGAACTGATATAAGCAACAAGTCATTGGGAGAAAAAAGGACAGCAGGGGATCCTGTGCATTCCTGATGTGACTCACCAAGGTGAATAAGAGCCATTATGCTATGAAAATGAAGGTTTGTCAGAGGCATCCTTAGGAGGGTGGGGAACAGAATAAAACAGCTGAACTTCCTTGTCACATTCGAAACTTAAGGTCACCCTGCTAAGGTATTTGGCAGAGATGAAAAAATAGTATTACTGAAACATAGACATGCTTTTACAAAAGCAAGACTGGATGAGCTATTAATAGAAGGATGAAGAAACAGAAGATGTAGAAATGGTTATTTACACCTTGCTCCCAGAGTGGATGTTGCAGGTGGTATTATTGTCCTACAGAGCCCACCACCAGATCAAAGCCTAAACTTATAGAATGAGACATACTGGCAGGAGAGGGAGAGAACCACACTGTGATGTTATGTAGTGGCCTCATTTAACATTGTATGTGTATAAAACAGCCCCCAAATAGGTGGGTTTTGAAGAATCATTTGATAAAAAGGAAATGCTCAAGTTTTCTTAACATTGCCACCAGTTGATAGGACTTTGATCCCATAAAGATGCTATGGGTGTTACAGATCTGATGTTGCACCTGTGTAATTTGCTGATTCTCAGGAAAGAAAGTAGATTCATTTTAACAAAACTTCCAGTTTAATTTAGATCTTCTGGTTTTGTTTCCTTTTTTTCCCTTTAGAAAAACACAAGGTTAATAAAACTTACAGTTTAAGTCCAGCCTCTTCACGCCAAAGCCTGAATGGCAGTATCTTATGTATCTAAATATTTGCATGTACATGAATAACATCATATATAGGAGACACTTTAGGTTTTAAACAAGTCACACAACCTTTAGTTATCCTGAATTCCTTCAATTCCACCTGCCAGAAGACGGACTATCCAGAGCTTAATCTTGCTTTGCAAAGCATACTTTTGCAATAGCAAAATAGCAGGAACAAACCTGACCCTTTGATTATAAATCGGATTAGTTATTTATGAGAGGGTAGGCACAAAAAGGAAAATGATGGGAGTAGGAAATGACAGAAGAAAATTCCTTTCACAAACTGTTTCCTACTTTATACCATATCCCACCAGAAAGCAGCCAAGATTATGGGAAAATAAATCAATATATATACACATACACACTAATTCTCATTTATGTATCTGTATTTCTCCTTAAGCTCCTACTTGGAAACTATAAAATAATGGGAACTTTTATCTCTTTCTCTTAGCTAAAAAATGGTCCATTTATTCATGTTTGTACAGTATTGGGTTTAAAACAACCTGGCTCTCATTAAAGCTTTGAAGTGGTATAAAAGAAAGAATGGCCAAATAACTATTTTTACCTTCTTGAAATGCTGCTAAAAATTCATACTAGGCCTTAAAACTCATCAGAAGGAAGTGAAGGGCATGAAGCTACTTCTGCAGTTTAAATGTTGGCACAGATTTTCAGATCTGCTTTTCAGAAATCGAACATCAAAAAATCCTCAAACAAACAAAAAGCCCTACAAGTCGGGTGTTAAAGAGTAATCTCCTACCCATGCCCTCCAGAGTGAATCACCCTGCAAGTGTTCTGTGCAGGCTCCGTCTTGTCTTTTGGTCCAAGGCATAATCACAGGAGAAGGATTTCAAAAGGCAGGAATCCTGCTTGGCTGCTTAAGTAGCACTAATGATACATTTGCTCCAGTTACTCATGTATATCATCTCCATAAGGAATAATGGGGAGTTAGATAAATAGAGCATTGGAACTACCAGCTGGCCATGTGACAGTCCCGTCACCAACCTGGTGCTAAGCCTAGGAGCGTTCAGGGCATGATGATAATCTGTCTTATCTTACAAGAAAGGGAACTTCACTGATTTTATTATCATCTGCAAGCAGCAACCGGGAGACTAATTTGCTTGTTTCTCACTAATTTTCAGTTATGTTGCTTAGAAAAGGCTGACTATAAACACAGAATGAGAGGATGGGCTCAGACAAAAACGTTTATGAGTCTGCCTCTAACAGGAGCCAACTCTCACTCCAGCCATTAAAATACATGGATTTGCATGGGAAAAAAAAGGCCTTCAAGTCGTCACTTTCTTTTTTTTTCTCTACCTAGAGGGAATACATGCTATTTCAAATTTATTTAGATTCCTATTTGCTAGCATTTTTATTAAACTAAAAAATAACACTTTTGAGAGGAAGATTAAGATACATAAAACATAGAATAGAGATTTTTTTGAGGGTAGTTTACAATAAATACCCTAATGTTCCAAACACTCCAGTTACTTGAATAGTTGCAGTCCAGTTACTTATGGAATGAATCACAGAACGGTTTGGATTGGAAAGGACCTTAAATACTTCCTAGTTCCAACCCCCCTGCCATGAGCAGGGACACCTTCCCCTAGCCCAGGGTGCTCCAAGTCCCTTCAAACCTGGCCTTGACCACTTCCAGTGATGGAGCAGCCACAGATTCTCTGGGCAGCCTTTTCCAGGGCCTCATCACTCTCACAGTGAAGAATTTCTTCCTAATATTTAATCTAAATTTGCCCTCTGACAGGTTAAAGCCATTCTCCTTTGTCCTGTGACTCCATGCCCTAGTAAAAAGTCCCTCTCCAGCTCTCTTGTAGCCACCTTTAGGTACTGGATGGCTACTTAAACCCTTCAACATTTAAGAACTACTGCGTCAGACTCAGTGCCTATTCCTGAAAAACAAAACTTCTTGTTTTTTCATATCCTAATTATTTTCTCGACATATAATGAACTAGACAAAGAAATTAAAAAAAACCACCATCAAGCCTTTTCTGTACCTACAGCAGAGATGACTGCTGTCAAAAGCTGTTTTAATTTAAATAACACTCATGGTCAATTTTGTCAGATGTGGTAGGTGCAGATCTCTGTGTATCCTCCCGTGGCATCCCACACAGTTAATGCATCTTCTCCCTGGCTTTGAGAAATTTAACCTCACCATTCTCAGATGTGCTCAGACTAATCTTACCATTCCAGGTGAATGGCCCCATCCTTCCTCCCAGCCTGTCCCTCTGACCAAGAGGATCTTCATTCTACATCTCCAACAGTTCTGAAATTTTCTGAACAATCTCATGCTTAAATTTTTGCTACCAAGACCCTTCAGGGACTAGTCTCATCCCATGTACTACACAGAACTGCAAAGCATTTCCCTCTGAACAGTGCACATCATCACAGGGTTTTGCCTTCTGCCTACCATCTGCAAACAACCACTTTCACACCTTCACCCAAGCTACTGCTCATAGAAGACATGCCCCAAGCAGATGTGCATCTTTTTCCTATTGATTTAAGTATCTTCCTCTAATATCTTCTTAATCTCAGTGTCCTCAGAAACATTTGAAAACAGCCAGGTTACTGCTTCATTAGTTCCTTATATGCTGCCTTTGTTGTAAATACTGCCCAGCTCCACATGTGTGTTCCTAGTTCAAGTCAAATTTGTATGATGATTTGTTAGTCAACAGGTCCACTCTTAATGATTGTACAGCAATGGCCACAGGCATGTGAGTAATAATAAAATTAATATTAAACTGCTACTTACAATATATAATGCTAAACAACTAGTACAAAATGTACCACACCATGATAAGCCTTCATCTGACAGTGGTCCTCTACTGGTGTCTTGGGTAGAGTGAAAGCAGGACAAACATCTAGAGTCATACCCCAGCTTCTGACTAATCGCAGCATAAGGACATCCTGAATCAGGGAACAGCTTGTGTTTGTCTGTTTCCTATCAATGATCTCTCCTCTGCACGTGGCCAGTGTCCCTTGGAGTGCAAGGGAGTGTGGGGCTCTGCCACCTGCAGCCTGCTGTGTAGCGAGTTCCTTGGGTCTGTGTCTCTCCAGTGTGGAGAGCTGCCTCCTGGAGTGAGGGGAAAACCTTCTGCCAACTTCATGCAGTGCCCCATACATCTGGTGGTGGAAGAGGCAAGGAGCAGTGAACCCTGACCCCTCTTCCACACCACATGTGACTTTGAAGATTTCGATGATTTCTCCCTTTTTGAGCCAGATGACAGGCATTTCTGACAGCTGAGGGCAGCAAGCTCAGTAGTTCTTCATCCAGAAGCTGTCTGAGTCCTTTAATGATACTTGTGGCCCTTCTCTTGCCCATTCCAGTTCTGCTGGAATATTCAAATATTCAAATATTGTTGATCAGAACTGCGCAGGGTACTCAAAACAACAGCAAACAGCAGCTTTAGGCAGTAGCATACTAAGGCTCTGTGGCTGGCTTTCTGTTCACTTCCTAATAATTTTTAGTGTTTGGTTTGCTTTCTGACCACTGAGCAACGAGCTAATGCTTTCACAGAACTGCTACTTATAACTCCAAGATCTTGCTCCCAGGGCTTGGTCCTAAAAAAGGAAAATATTTTTCTTTCACACTGAAAGTCCCACAAAAGCCTCAGAAACACGTCTTAAATGGTACTGTTATAGTAAGAAAGTGATTTGTTATTATCATTTAAGAAGAGCACAGAATTAAAAACGGAGTGAAAAGCCTTCAATCTTTTTAGGGAGGACCAATCTAAGATGGTCGGCCACTGTTTTTATCAGGTTTGTTTAATCATGGTAAAAGGTCCACATTAACTTATCCTGAGAGCAAACTATCTGCAACAACATCCTGATAGGACAGCATTACATGCCCACTCCACAGCTATAAGAGGAGGAGTTTAGACAGAAATACACAAAGGACAGTTCTACCATCCTGTATTCTTTGAAACATCACTCAAATTACTTTTGTCTTCTTTCTTTTCCCTCTCTCTGAAATCTTCTGAAAGTAGATGATCATTTGCAAAGAGAGAGAGCTCTCTGTGCTTTCAGAGATGTTGGTAAAACTGAAACATGCCAGACACTTAAATGCACACAGGCAGAACAGTCCTTTCAAAGTCAATTAGCTTGAAAATATAACCATGTTCAAGTGTTCTCTTGGATTAGGACCCCACAGGCAATTTACAGCCTTGCCTTCTGCAGCTCACTCCAATTTTACTTCAAAACCACTTCAACTCAGCCACACAGTAACAACAGTTCTGAAATGGGATCTGCCCAGAAACAAACTCATTCTGTTCTATTTATCCAAGATGAAGATGACAAGTGATAATAAAAAAGGTAATACCTTTAATACAGACTCTTCCGTATGTCTCTTGAATGTATATGTGTGTTTGTATTAAACTCAGAATTTTTCAAATCAGTTTGACTGTGATGAGAACAGAGCTGAAGGCAGGGAAAGGTATCCACACTGTGAAAGAGAAGCTATTTTCCTTAGATTGTTTATACAGTTTCTGGTGACAGACAGGCTCCAAGAGAGTCAGGGCCAAGGAAGGAATGAACCACAGCTCAGAACTGCCCTGTGGAACAAACTGTCTCTTCACTGACCACACAAGCACCAGCTCTGGGTTACCTGTTCAGGACAAAGTGCTCTGACTGCTCATCTACACCAGGTCTTAACATCCTGCTTTCCCCTTTCAACAGGTCAGTGTCCAAGGTGCTCTGTGCAGTTCACTTCCAAAAGGCTGATAGTCACAAGGCTGAGATGATGCCCTTTACTTGCAGCCCATTCTTGCACTGTGAATAGTCTGAATGAAGTTCACAAAGCAATCAGAATGAATGTAAAACCTTTCCCAGTCATCAAGACAACTCTCATTACAGCACAGGCGTTCAGATGAACAGAAAACCCTAAACATCTTTGCACATTGGCTCTCCAAATAGACTAAATGAAGTTAGCTAGTAAGATTTTTATTGTTTGAAGACAGTATTAATCTTTTAATAAGTTGATTTTAGTTTGAGAATAAGTCAAAGATAAACAAGCCTTCCATTAAAAAAAATTCTGCAAAAGTTGAAGAATAAGTTACACCAGCCATAATCTTAGATGTACTAGAAACAACTCCAAATGTTCTTAGACAAAATCCAAGAGAAAAAGACAGAGGGAAAGCTTCCTTCAATACCTCAGATGACTAGAAATGGTGACCACTTACAGGTATGCAATTCAGGTTAAATAAGATATTGCAGTCACCAGATGGGTCACCTACAAAAGGAAAGTAGGGTCAATCTGTAAACCCTCTCTGAGTGGTGTCACTGACGTAGTTGTTATTGGCAAATCAAACCATGTTGGCAAGATAAGAACCAGGTGACAAAGTTCATGTTATTTTTTCATCTGGAAATGAGAGCTCAAATAAAAACCCAAATTAAATACAGTATTTTTTCTACAAGATTTCTGGAGGAACAGAGTTTACTTAGAGATACAAAATGAAGCTTTGTCAGGTTGCTTGATTAGGAAAAAAAGTCTCTAAAAGACTTCTCCATTCTGACAAGCCTATCTTCTTTTTTTTTTTTATTAACTCCTAAGAAAAATAAAGTTTGAAGAGAAAAACCCCACTGCATTTCTATGGCTTGAAATAGTTTTCTCTGAAATGTAAGCTGACTGTACCATTAGGAATGCATGGCTTTGTACAAAAATATAAAGTTGAAGGTAACACCACATGCAGCCCACAAACAACAACGCAGGCAAATCATAAAGGACACGTAAACCAGAAAAGTCAGATGGAGCCTTCCTGAATTTATTCCTTAAAGGCACACTAGAAATGTCTGTATTGCGCCAATAACGTCTCATAAAACATTTCAATATGTTCTTAGAACATGGGATTAAAGAAAAAAAACATGTAAAAGCTCATTTTACTAATCTGAAACCTCTGTGTGTGGTAACTGATATAAATCTATGATGCAACTGATTTGCCCTGGAACAATTCTTGATGCCTCAATGTGGTTTTTACTTCTCTTAAAAAATAAGCCTGTCAGTTCCATCATTAAAAATGTCAGGCTGCTACACAATACATTTAGCTTTGCTTTTCCAAAAATCAGTATTATTTTTCCTTTTGAAAAAATCCTTGTGTGATAACAAATAAAACACAGCATCCCTTTTAATTGTGAAACAAGTAATTGCTGACATGATTAAAATTCTCTAAGTATCCAATTCCTTCAAGATATCTGCAAAAAAAGCGCGTCATTACAGAAACCTTGGTGGCCATCCAGCTGTTTACTCACCCATTTCTTGTCTGGTACTGCAGATTCCTGTCCCATATTTTTCTAACTCAATGGTCACAGTTTTCAAAGCATTAACATCTGTTTCTGCAAAGCCGAGGTAGTTATAAGAACCCATATTGATTACATTCTTGATAGTCCTTCCTGTAAACCTAGAATTAGAGCAAATTTTAAACAATAGTGCAACTTTCCCCTGTGGCAACAAATGACAAGAAAAGATCCCAAAATTTTCCCACCAAATTTTGCTCCACTGTCAAATTCTTATTTGGGAATTTACAATCCTCATACTTTAACAACCCAGAAGTTTTTCCAGCCTTTCTCTTTTTTTTCTGACTAAATACTTCTTCTTGGTCAGAATGTTTTTTAGAAGCCAAGCAACATACTGGTATTAGGTGAAAGGCTGCTTTTATGGATTTAAACAAACAAACCAACATAGGGCTTTATTTAAGGAACAACTTATAGACACTAATTTTTCAAGCAGCTTGTTAACAGCTTCCACAAAGCCATCAGTGTTCTCACACAGACAGAGAAATGAAACGTGATGGAAATGTTGTAGGAAACACTACGATGTATTTTCAATAAGCTGAAGTACAGCCAACCTATTCACTGTCTATGCAGTGAATTCCCACAGCTATTTAATTCAGTTGCAATACACCAGAATCTTCAAGCTGTAATCTGCTTAAAACCCACTGTCAAAGACTCAATGTGAAAGCAAGAAGCCACATTCATGCAATGCAAGAAATGATTTCAGTCCTAACCAAGGGATACAACAATGTTTGTTGTAATATCCTGAGTAAAGGCCTGTTGTTAGAAATGAAGCATCAGCAGCTTGACTTGTGCTGACACAGCCGAACAAACCCCATTGTGATTGAGTTGGAAATCCATGCTGCATTTCCAAATAATTCCAGAAGAAAAGGGTCTGACTGCCAGCACAGCACTGATTGCAGAAAGAAATATGTTGATGTATAATAGACTACACACCCTTCTGTGCTTTGCAGATGTATCAGGAGGGTTCTTTGGAAGCTGAGAGCTGCAGAGGGTAAGATGACTCACCTGAATGTCCAGTTGTAATCATCTGTAACGCGTTCCATGAGGTCAAACTGTGGCCCAGGGACACTGCAAATTGGACGATTCCAGTTATCCCGTATTCTCATATAGAGGTTTCTGGTGTAAAAGTTCTCAAAATCTTGATAAAGTGGCACAAAATCCTGGTTTGAAAACATGCACAGGGTTATGTTGCTGGGAAAAGGTCTGCTTCTGTACCCAAGTCATGCCCATTAACAAGGAGAAACTGATTAATTAGCAAACAGCTATAACATCCACATGTTCCTATGTCACACACAACTGCAAACAGCAAATATCGTACTTTTATTCTTTTGAAACACAGTATTGGATTTTTTAGAGGATGGAGCTGGTTCTCGTTTTTTGGTGATTTTTCCTTTTTTTAATGGTTGATTTCCTTTTTAATTGTTAACAACTTCGTTTAACTCTCCATATATAGCTTGAAAGTTGGAAATGGAAAAATTTGAGATTCTTTCACTTGGAGAAACCAACTGCTTCAGATTGGAAAATTAGGGTAAACAATTCATTACATTTCATGAAATGCTGGATACATTAGGTAAAATCTAGTCCAATGTAAATTGATCTGGGCATTGCTGGCCTAGACTGGACATGCAGACAGCCAGTTAAGACAATTAGTTTTGTTGACTATTTATGGATTTTACTTGGAAATTAAATTGAAAAAAATGTAAGGATTCTGAACAAAGTTTTACATGAAACAATGTTACATCCATGTTGAACACTGAATACAACAAACTGATAGAATATGTCATGCAGTTAACATATGTACGAGAATTAAATGAACATGTAATCCATGGTGAAGGAAAAAAAATTAACTGGCACGAGTGGAATCAACAAATGGCCAAATCAAGAAGTGAATCGAAAATGACATTCCTTAAGCTGTCTGTGCACCTTGGAAAAAATAAACCAGGACACAATTTCAGAATTTTTTTGCAAGAAGAACAGTAACATTATTCCCATTTTTCCTTCATTATGCCAGGTATTACTGTAAATGATAACTGAAACTGCACAGAGAATGAGGAGCAACCAAAAACTCTGAACAAAACTGGAAGGCAGCTGAATTTGCTAAGGTGCAAGTTTCACTCAGGACTATGTGGGATGAAAAAATTACTAAGTCAGGGACTCACCGGATGTCAGGCTCCATTCACTCTGTGCTGGGACATGATTCCTGAGTGCTCTGTGAGCAGCAGCTCAGCAAACATAAGCCAGCAATTTCAAAAATCACTGCCTATGGGAGTGAAGGCAGCCAGATGGGACAAAGGGAAATTGGGGTTTAAAAGACTTGGCAGGATGATATATTTAACAATAAGGCATTTCTGAGTTGTTTTTTTTTCTTTTTCCTGTGAATACACTGAAATTCTATTTTGCTGAGAGTATTATGGCACTCTTAGAACCAGGTGAACACCTCTCTGGGTAAAAATCATGATTTTACCTATATATAAGTACATAAGCATACACGTGCATATAACTCTACTGAAGTGTGTGTTCTCATCCCTATGCAATGTTCCCTAAGATGAAAGATGTATTCTTGTTACTTGGACAAGCTGTTGTAAATCACTTGCAAGCAGGGGAAAACTCAGCTGTGGATACACGATGTCTTTTTCATACATACTTTTTGTTGTTCTCTCTCTGCAGCAATGTTACGTTTTTCTAGTCCCCAGGCTCTCATAAAATCTCGCAGGTAGCCAAATATTGTTCCCACTGCAAAACCCACGAAAGTAAAAACTGCAACATACATTGGTGCCTGTTCAAAGTGCTCAATAAAAGTCTTTTTGTAGAGAGTTCCATTTGAAACGCCATTCTTCTGAAAATACAGAACAGAAACTTGTGATTAATACATTTCATCTTATCGAAGCTTAGACCTCAGACCTTGAGGCAAATCTTCGTTATTTAGGAGAGACATTTAGACCTCACGCTGGATCAGCTGAAGAGGAGGACCTTTAACACTGCAGTTTCTCCTGACCACTACAATATCTTCCCTTTCCTCTCCACCAATGTCCTCAATTGCAGGTGCCTTCAACACCACTCCCTTGTCTATTTGGAAATGTGAAACTTCTGAAGGCTTGGCAATATATTATTGTGTAATTGGACAATTATTTCAAAGGTGATTAAATGGAAACCACAATACTCTGTCTCACAAGACAGAGCTATAAAAAGGGAAGGGCAGCATTAAAAACTCACCTACACTGCTCCTGAGTGCTTCTGGAAGTCTTGTGTAACCCATTGCAGCAACTAACCTATATACAACAAATCCTGCCTAAAACAGGGCAGCTTTAGCACCATGTCCTTCAGATCCCAGGAAGGATCCAAAACCGTTATGATCCCAAGCCTTCTGTTTCTGTTCTCATTTCACAAATGCTTTTAATCACCTTTTCAGTGACCTCTCCCACACTTCTAAGGGTACTTAAAACCAAAATGAAGAAGAGTAAAAGAAAAAGAAAAAATAAATAAAAAAGACACAGACAACCTTGATTGTTGGCATTAGTGAGCCCATGGTAAGCAAACTCCAGGAATTTGCAACAGTATGTGGACAAGATATTTTGTCAAGAAAATATTCTAATATTTCCATTTTCAAATTAAAGACACTGAGTTTTTCAGCTGCCACCTTCTCAAACCAATTTATATGGAAAGAGAGGTAACTCCCTTATTTCTGCAAAATATGTTGGCCCTTACAGCTACTGTCTAGCAACAGCCAACCTGCCAATTCAAAAATAACAAAATGTAATCCAGAAAAAATAGTTCCCCCCGGTTAAAAAAAAAAATCCAAGACAAATATTTTGAGCATATTATAAAGCAAGACTACCAGCACATGAAGAAATACCATTCATATACTGCTGCCTGTGAGATGGATGAATTAAAAAAGTGGATTATCTAGTTGCATAATGTAGCAAGCTGGAATGGAATATTCATATTAAGAACAATTGCCAACTCACTGTACTTATAGGACAGAGTATTATTGATCTTTAAAAGGTCTTCATCTTCAAGGGATTTTGATTTCAGTTATAACTTGCTGTCCAGTCCTGGATTCACAAAGTTTTTCTTGGGAGAGAGAGAAATAAAAAAAAATAAAGGAAACAAGGGTGTTGGGCACCAGAGAGAATAAAAAGTCTTTGAAGAAAACCCAGAAAGGAAGAAAAAATGCTGCCAGGGCTGAGCAAAACCACATTTACACTTTGGAAAGACTTAATGCCATGCAAGGGAGAAGGAATGCAGGGCTGGTTCTCACCACGTTAGGGGACACCTTTGAAGCAACGCTACACATGCACTCCTACCTCGAGCTAATTGCTCTTTTGGGGCAACCTATTTACCATGAAAAACATTTTATGAGGATGAGTTAAATACATGGTCAAGTCAAATTTCACATGAGTCACAACAACTGTGTGCACACAGCCATCAGATAAAGTAAATATGTCAGGATTAAGGATTAAGCTCAGTCATATTACCTTACATTTGCCACAAGCTAAGAGTGTATTCATGGTCATCTATGGAAATTCAACTGCCATTGTAGCCTGATGTGCTTGATTGAACTGGCATCAAGCTGTGATGATGTGATAACACACCTGAGCCCAGAGTAGAGAATTATGATGTTTCTGTTTATCAGTTTTATTAAGAAACATGTTAATACTGTATATCTTATTGGTAAAGCAACAGAGAAGCTCCTATCAGGCTTCTGCACTGCAACGCTCTTCCTCCACAATAAAACTCTTCTGTTGTGGAATTCTTATTTCAGCTGCTGCCATTTTATACAGTCAGTATGACATATGTATTTAAAAGGTAACCATTCTCACCTACTACCCTCAATACAAACAGTTGGTAGTAAATGACACCCATAATAGTAAAGAACTAAGAATCCTAAGAGTGGGATGTGATCCACATTCCCCAGTCTATGAAAGATGAAAACCACGAGTCTTCAAGCAGCCCAAGGCTGGTGTAAGGCTGGCAGAACAAATGAAAAAAATAGAGACATCTTGCCTAAAAACTGAAGTGAACAAACCAAAGAGCAGTTCCTCCATCCCTAGAGTTCCACAGAACAAAACAGCTGGATTTGCTGCTTCTGGAAGGTAGTGGTGGGAGCATTTTCATGTGGGAATTCAAATCCAGCCATAGGCTATGGGTGACTGAGTGAACATCATGAGGAGGTTCAGCCAGCCTAGACAGTCAGAGGATCAATGTGTAGTTGTCACTTTGCACTTCATTACTGTTACATGACTTTTTATATGTTATCATAAAGCGTAACTCGAGAAGGAAGAGATGTATTTGGAGACTGTGCATTTAAAGCATGCAGACAGTGAAGATAGATGTTATTCAGCTGTTGTTGGCACTGAAATCAAAGCCAGCAGATTTCCTCCAAATGCCTGAAATGATCCAGAGATCATTAGTCACACCAATACCCAGTGGGTTCTCTGCTGAACTGTGCACTCCCAAGTACATTATTATCTGGAATAACACCTGCAGTAGACAGTACACTTTCTAGCTCCGTATCTTCATCTGTAGCAAAGGATTAAACAAAGATTCTAAAAAAAATATGTTCTCCTAACTTCCGGCAACTGCTGGCTTTGAGATGCCATGGGTCTGAGATGTGTTATCATGTTTAACACTCATCAGGGGATAATTATGAATGTGTTCATAATTTCTGAACCTACAAATGCTGGGAAAATGAATTGCAACATTTGCTACTTGATTTCATCTGTGAAAAACGTGTTTCCTTTTTTATAACAAAATTACCTGATAGTGTCATGACAATTTACATTGACCACTGTTTGTTCAGCTTTCCCACTCAGCCAATTACACAACTCATAATTTTCTGTACTTAAATAAATCCTGCTTCTCCATTTGTGTCTTCCTAAGCTAGAAGAATCTTAATCTGCATAGTTCTAGTCTGGTTTCCTTGTCCTTACACAAAACAAAAAGAATAAACAAAAAAAAATTCTGGATTTTAATGCTCAACTTTCTCTTCACTCTGCAAAGTTCAATAAAACCTTTTTGAGATGCAGAGGAAGTAAATTAAAATTGCGTACAACACTTGAGGGCACAATATGGATTTTATACATCTGCAAATAAAACTTCATCTTTTCTGTTGCTTTTTAAAGACTTTGCCTTCTGCCACAGTTCACAGTTTCAAAAATATCTCTTATGATTACATATATCCTTCCTCAGTTACAAAAATACCTCATTTAGAGCACACTGCTATTTGTGCATTCTTAGGATCATTTACCCCTCCAATTAATTCACTGTTTTTATTTAGTTACCTGCAACTTTGTCTACTGTTTTGTCAACATTACAAACTACCAGCAAGAAAGTTCTGCAGTGTTTGCTGTTCAAACCTGATTTTCACTAACCTGAAATTTGTTAACATATTTTGTCACCTATTTCTCCTCATTCCTTTTCCAGACCATTGTGAAAATATGAGAGAGCACAGATCCAGTAAGTGATGCCTGGGGTACTCCATTCCCTGCATCTCCCAGGTCACCTCTTCAAAAATTGTTTATTTTTAACCCCAAATTTCTCTGGCAAAAAGGCCAAGTTAAGTAAAAGCCCAGTTACTCAGCAACTTTATGTTTGGCTTCCTTTAAAAATCTTGAGTAAATACCCTTTGTGATATGCTAATCCACATTTTATTGGCTTGTTTTAATAATTCTGCTGGCATGCCAAATCAAAATAGTTTCTCAGGAGTGTGTGAAAAAGGATGCTTTCCAAGCCAAATGCTGGGAATCTATGGATGCAACACAAAGAAACCCAATGCAGGAAGGCTGTAGGTGAAATTCAATCAAATGGGAACCAAAAGCACAAGCAGGGCATGGAACTTTTGTGTGCTGAGTCTCTGCTTAACTGGTTTCCAGTAAGATACTGCAGCCAGAGAATTTCTGGGTAGGATTTTGATGCCAATGAAATCAAAAGGAATGATGCCAATGCAGCAAAGTCAGCTTTACATTAAATACCTCTTAGATTCCCATATTCTGTAGTTACCCAAAGTATTTTGAAACTCTCCCATAGTGAAAAACCCCCTCCTAAAATGCCTTCATTTTTTCAAATGGAGAAATTTGACAACAAAAATAACTGTGCTATTTGAATGGGCATTGTTATTCTGAATATAACAGTCACATGATCTTAATCAAAATAGCTTGCTCTAATAATAAACTAATCCTCCAGTCTATTAAACACACTCCTAGCAACACCTTTATAAGGAAGAGTTACAAAATATATTTGCATTAGCAAATAAAAATATAGGATAGCTATGCAACAGGATGAATAATACTTAAATATTTGTTCACGCTATCCTCAGAGATAGGAGATGATTTCTCATTGCATTTCGGTCCTGCAGCCTCTGGAATTGTGCTAATGGGCATGAGCCAGATTCACATTAAGGGCAGAGTGAACAATTGAGCAGCACAGACAAAGTGTCACAGCACCAAACCTGTGTGCTGACCCTGATTATCTCACCAGGAAAAAGGTGACCACTTATGCTGGGCCAAGTTATAAGTAAACCTGTGTGAGTGAAGTTGCATCAAGGAAACTGAGACCCAAGAACTCATGTTTTCATGCAAGCATCTTCTGTGAAGGCAACAAGCTCTAAAGAAATGCAGAAATCCCAATCTGCTTTTTGAAACCTCTCCTTAATTAAATATTTTTCAGCTATTACAGTCACTTTCAATATAGCAGCAGTAGGTGCAGACGGGTATATCCTTGAAATAAAACTACTGGGAGAGCAATAAAGTCTTTATCTTTGAATATAAGTGCCCTGTTAGGAATAAAATCTGATCCAGAAGCAGATGAAACTTTATTTTATGCATGTTTCCGGATCAGATTTTATCAGGTTGTTGCACACAAACTATTAAAAACCAATGCAAGCTGACTGCTCTACATAATGCTTCCCAGACAGATATGAAGGGATAGGTGTTGAAAACTGGGAACCAAGTGACAGCCATGTTTGCTCAACATCTACCAGACTTCAAGATGACAGTGAAAATCTTGAGCAAATTAGGACAGTGCATTCCTACAGCAAAAAACTGATGGGAGAACACACATAATCACTGATGCAACATCTGATGGACTGCACATGGTTTGCTTCTAAACAGATGTTTCCTCCCCAGCATTTGAAGAAGAGCATCTGGGAGAGGACCCTAAATGGGGATGATTTTAGATGTCCTAGGATGTGTGAGATGGCCACATGGGGAAGAATATAAATATCTACATAAATAATGATGTAAATAAATGACAGGACCTCCAGAGGCCTGTAACCCTCTGGAATAGAAGTGGAAGATGGGGTACTACAGAAATCCATTTCAGCCACGAGAAGGGGATGCTCCAGCTGAATCCCACTCAGATCTTGCCACTGGATAGTCACATCTTGAGGTGTGTGTCATAACTATATTTCCCCCCAAATCACCCAGGCATCCATTAGACACTGGGGGATTCTCAGTGGTTGTATGCTGTTCCCAGGAGAAGAAAAAAAGGAAATGGAAATTATGAAAACCAGAAGTTCCTTATAATGAATATACTATAGACACAAATGTTGACTACTTCAAAGATCTCCTGGCAATGATATCCTTCACTGTAAGTGTATGGTATTTCTTTTCTGGAGCAACACATTTCAGATCTTACATGCCCAAGTTTCTAAACCATAAACCAAATATGGCTACATGGGGAATTCATAGATTACTAAGCTACACAGACAAGACTTAAATTAAAAATAATTGTGAAACTTGTAAGTTTAGAAGGTGATAAATGAAGGTCACCGTCTGTTGCAATGTGACAAAACCATGAGAAAGTATAACCTTCACACAACACAAACTATAAATAGCAGCCAAGCCAAAGAAACTTCAGTTCTTAATAGTGTCTGCAGAATCCCTGTTTAGAATGATTATTGATTTCTACTGGAGTTTCAAGAAAAAAAAAATACCTGAGAGTAAAGCAATCAATAAGGACTAAGAGTAAAATCTCCAAGACTGTCCAGAAGGTTTAGGAAATGTAAGACACTTTCAAAATCACTTAGGAATCCACATGCTCTTGAACTTGCCAGACATTTAGAATTTAACACCTCAGAAACTCTGAAAAGTCAGCTCCCTGTAAACAGTATTAAATGCTGCTTGTTCTATTCTGCTGCCTGAAGTTTGTCTGAAAACTGGGTCTTCACTGTACTTTTCACAAGCACCAAGAAATGGCTTTTGATTTGTTAATCAGCTGTCATTTAATTACTGACTAAAACCACGAAGCCTCTCTTCAAGACAGTGTACTATAGGCAAACCCCACAAAGGTGTGAAAAGACAGGATCCTCACCCTCCAGACTTGCATAAGGTTTTCAGTTGTACACAACTTAAACTCCAAAATATTCATCTTGCAATAATTCTTTCAGCACCAAATAACCAAGCCCTGCAATGCTGTTGACACTAATAGTATGAAAATACAGGTGTGAGTGACAATTGCATTAGAAATATACTGTGAAATAGAAAACATTGTTATGTAGTTAGGAAAGCAATACACATACTATATAATTTTTGGACTAACCCTTTACTCTGATGCTAAAATGATACTTCTGAGTGCAACAGAGCAGGTTAGGATGATACAGAAGACTTACTCATAAATAATGTTCAGGAAGAACATTCAGCAGTGGCAAAAATTCCAAACAAGAAACATGAACTCAGAAAGTACACATTTCATTGTCTTAGTTCTGTAGGTTTTTATGCAGACATTTATATTCATTCAAGAAGTCTCTCGTTCCGGTATATCAGAATTTCTAGCCCTGCACACTCTACAAGTAATATGCACTCCAGCATCATTGAATGTTTAATTACAATTAATAAGCAAACTGTCTACTCTGTGCAATCTTTGCAAAACCTGTAGAAAACCTCAGCACATCTTTTTATCTGGTATGAATTGAGTCCATTAGGTAGAACTGCACATTGCAGAATGGTCACACTACAGTGTTTGCCAAAAGAAAAACCACATTCAACTCTTTACAGCACAGACTCAGGAGAAATGTTAGTAAAAACCATGAATATGCAATCTGATGATGGGGAGAAAAATCTTAGAAAACACTGTTTTGAACTTCAAGTATCAGAAATTGCAATATAAACCATAACAGCTACTATCCAATACCAAGTAACTAAGGCACTTACAACAAACAGTACACAGGAGATAAAAAAATTGTATAGTACATTTTCCCTGTGGCTTTCCATCTGTATATTGCAAGCAATAATAAGAAACAATAGAAAGAAAAAGGAATATGTTTGCCTTATTCAGCTGTTATTCTGCCATTACTCCCAGAAACTTCCAAGTGACTCAGCTTAATGTAACTAGGAAGCCATGAAGGCAAAGATGGAGCTTAATAATTTCAAATTATTAGAGACAAAGCAATGAAGTTCACTGCCCAGAGAGATAGTTACGAACAGCAGAAGCTATTTCCTAACCTTACAGCAATTACAGGGTAGAAAGGCAAGCACATTGGATCAGAGAGACCTGGATTAAAAAGCCTTGGTTACAGTAATCCCAACATAGTTCATGGGTCAAGTTGCAGAGAGTGTTTGTTATGATTTCCAAACCTTATAGAAAGCTACAGGAATCTCACTGCCCGGCCACATCAGAGTATCTCCTGATCATTCAAATCCTATGGCTTTAATTTAAAAATAAGCAAACAAACAAGATGATGATGAAGTGGCTGCACTTCAACGGCTGCCAGTTTCTGCACCTCACTGGTGATGATCTACTGATACAGGAAACTTCTTCCAGAAGCATTTAGAAATTCATCCTATGGATCTCACTACATTTTTTATATGAAACTAATATTTGTTGGGATCAAGACTGCAATTGAATGGAAAGATACTTGAGATGTTCTAATCAGACTGTTAATGATTTTGCCCAGTGTGGATTCTGAGCTAACATGAAGCAACCCACCTACTCAGTTTCCTACAGTGACTTTGCAAAGGACACCAAAAATGTTTTAACTAGGCATCAAATTCCTCTCCATGGAAAATTCCCTGGTTAAGAAAATGCTGTATCTTCTGCACAAACTTGAAAACGAATTCCCATTGGATCCCAGGCCTTTTGCCATCACATGGCACAACAGCTTCCAATAGGGTCGGGATGTTGCATAGGTGACAAACAGGAAAAGTTTAACACTGGCTCTCAGAATAGATGTAGCCATGGATTCTGGATGCCAAATACATTACAAGCTTAAATCTTGGCTCTTAAATCATGGGCTAAACCTTCAGAAGCAATCCCAGGCCATCCTTGGTCCCTGAGATGACAGCACCAGTCTGGATAAAGACTTCTGGAAGGCATAATACATCCCTTGTGAAAGGAGCACAAGTGTAATTTACAGCATTCACACTTCCTACCTGAAAGCTGCATATAAGTAGAATAATTTGCACATTATTCTAATTATTTTGAGAGTTATGTACATGTTAAGTTGAAACTGTGTGCCCTACAAGACATTCCTATTATTGCAAGGAGTAACATACCATAATTCAGAAAGGTGACAAAAGAGAAAGTCATTGCCAATGTTGTACATGCAATCAGAGTTTAGCTGGATTTACGCTACCACCTCCAAGGTAATTAACTACTTTTAAATGATATTTAAATACAGATATTTTGGCATACCACAGATGGAGTGGAAGGAGATAAAAAATTCCGTAATAAACTCCCCCAACAATTCATCATGAGAAAAGCAGAATTTCTCACGAACAGCTGAGAAAGAGGCAATCAGATTTGTGTTGCTAGTGTGACAGGTAGGGGAAACTAAAACCTCAGTAGGAAGATGACCACTGGGGCGGACAAGGTCCACCTCTGAGCTAGGCTAAGAATTCAGCAACAAAAAAGAGCCATGGAAAAAATGCAGAATAAATCCATTAATTGCATAGGACATGGGTTTGTAGGACAGAAGATTTCAAGGAAGATGAGGGAGACAGCCATCCTATGAATATGTCAAGAAAATTAGTAGCTTGATTCCTTCAAACACAACAGACACTGTCTCAAGCAATAAGATAAAAACTCAGCCAATCACTGCAGTGACCACAACATAATCAAAGCCAGATGCCCCTTATCAAAACCAGCATCACAACTGGCACAGGGATCAAACCAGTGCACCATTTAATTTAACGACACGACAAGAGCTGCCACCCACCCATCATCAAATTATCTTGAGAGAATAACAGAAGTTTCCAGAGTAACTAGGATTCACCAACTCGTGCCCTCACCAAAAAGCTCCATAGTTCAACCAACAACAGCCAATGACATTTTTTTCCACCTAAAGATCTACAGAAACAGTAACATCTTTTTCTAGTATTTTTTGTTTGAAAAATACCAAGAAAAGTCAGTTTCAGTCTATTATGACTAAGTAATGCCCACATCTATACCTATGAGGAAGTTCTCCAGGTGCAACAGTTCTGCAAGAGGTCATCTCTTCCCCCTGATTTAAATGTCTGCCTTGCACAAATGGAAAAGATGACTTTTTAACAGCTATTTAATTGTAATGATATTAATTAATTGGCAATTTTATTAAATTGGCATTTTTTATTAAATCCAGTTGTAAGAGCTCAAACCAAAATAATTGTATTCTACACAAATTGAAGATCGATTAAAAAAATAAAAATAGTTATACATGATCTGTTTAGTATATCATACATTAAAATGCTCTTTATAGGTTGTTCCAGTAATTATGCAAATCATAACACTGAAGATGAATGGCTGATTTTCTCTCTTCTGAACCTTCTGTAACTATCAGGTTTGCAGAAAACACCCTTAAATAAATGCTCTCCTTAGGTTTTATAGTAAATATAGACAAAAAGGAAAGTCCTCACCCCACCATATACTAATTTTCACCCGTAGATCCATATCTACCTAGAGGCAAACACCTAGAGCCTGTGGTTCTTGGCTGAAAAAACACAGATTAGGAAAAAGAAGCACAGCAGCAATTCAAAAGGCAAAAATCAGGTGCAAGAATACAGGGGGAGAGGGGTGACCCAAGTATATTTTATTGCTTCAGAAAGGAAGACACCTTTTCAAATGCACAGCAAGAAGCAAAAAGGCAACTGAATTGGCCTTTGGGTTTGATAACTTTTAGCCTGTTTCCTAAGAAAGCAATGGCCTATGCCCTCAAGTGACCCCTCTGTCTGCAAGAACCCCTCATCCAGGTTTTGAGTTCATAGATCAATTCCAATCAGATCTGATGAGAACGTCAAGATTTAAAATGTTCTGAAAGCTTCACAAAAACACAACCTTGATAGTGGCAAAGGGATCCCAATCCCTAAACTAAAGAACAGACAGCAATAACTTGGCTCTTTAGCCATTCCTGGAGTGAATTGCACAAGCACTATTAATAACTCATGAACCAGCAACTATTTAGGTCTTAACAAGGTTCAGCACCTCTGTCTCTTGCCCACCTGGAAAGCAAGGATGTGGTTGGGCAGGCTGGGATGTTCTGGGGTGGTAGAAGATGCTGGACATCTGCTACTACCTTGAGAAAAAAAATGGTTGTGGACACTTCAAAAGCCTTTCCTTACCTCCAATATTATTTCTTCCCCTATTTCTCTGGGGCAAATTAGAAGACAATGCTCAATACATCGCTGCACTTTGGAAGCAATTTCAGTAGACATTAGAGTACCTTAACTCAAAGTTTTCATTTATACTGATGACAAAATGGTAGAAAACAAGGGACTTAGGCAAAGCAGGAAATGGAACAGTAAAATAACAGATTTCAGGAGAGCACAACTGTACTCAGAAGTATCAGGAGAGTCTATGGTCA
This sequence comes from Campylorhamphus procurvoides, assembly GCA_013396655.1. Taxonomy (NCBI): domain Eukaryota; kingdom Metazoa; phylum Chordata; class Aves; order Passeriformes; family Dendrocolaptidae; genus Campylorhamphus; species Campylorhamphus procurvoides. The sequence goes on from WBMV01000643.1 coordinate 178,361, forward strand.
GTAATATTAAAGGTAAATGGCGTTAAAAACCAAAACAACAACCATTTCCTAAGACATTAAGGGCAAAAGGACAAACCACTCTAGTGCTACTAAGCAGTCTCCAGGTCTCAGCTGAAATTCTCCATCCAGCTTCAGGCACTGCTTTTGGAGGAAGAGGTAAACCAAATGGAGATAGCTGGGAAAGGAAGCATAAAGTCTGGGCAAGGAAGTTATGAGGAAGGAATGAAAACTGAAATGGTCTGTTCTAAAGGGAAGAGAAAACCCAAATGGTTGGGAGTCTAAGAGTCTTCAAGCATGTAAAAGGTAACTGCAAGAGGAAGAGAGTAATCTATGCTCTGATAAGCATCACTATGCTTAAATCACAGCCAAAATGATCTAAATCAGACCTTAGAAAGAACTTTGCACTGATAAAATCAATTCAACATGAAGCTAGAGCAGTGGAGGTGTTCAAGATGGCCATAAACAAACCTCTGGTATGAACATTTCAGGTAGTCAAAGCTAATATTGTCTAGCAGAAAACATTGATGTCAGTTTTTATTGAATCCACAGCTTATGGGTTAAGAGGCTCCAGAACATCCTTCAAGATATTCCAGCATAAAACTAGCTCTGGCTAAAACCGTGTCTGCCTTGCTGTACAGAAAAGGACTAAAAGACATCTGAAAATACTTTTAAGCCTCAAGACCTATTTTCCTATTTACCTGATGTTCAGGAACCTCAGCATGACAGGAAATGTGGAACAGAAAGACTTGAGAGCAGCAGAAATAGCTGATACACATTTTCACAGTGTGAAATGCAAGCAGAGAGAACCTTTGAATCATGAATGCTGGAAGAAACAAACAGGTATACAGAGTTTCTGCCTAAAATTTAAACAAAAGTAATATTACTCTGTCCATATTTGGAGAACCTGAATCTGTCCAGCACACTTTTCAAACTCGGGAACAAAGTTCTGTCTAATAAAGACCATACAGACTTTTTTTTTTTTGCAGCCAGACAAATCCCCCTTGTTATCTTTATCTCATTAATATCTTTACATACCACCATTCTAGTCTATCAAACCTCTGAAAGATATCATGTTTCTTTGACTTTTCCTTAAGATAGCACTTCTGTTGATACATCTGTGCCTGTTCCCCTAAATTTGGGAAGTACTGAGACAGAGCAACAATAGCTGGGTAGGGCCATCTAAAAGGTCTGATTGACAACATGTTCTCCTGACTTGCCTGACATCTTTCAGGAGTGACAGAAGGTGCCTAGACACCAATATTATTTCTTGTCAACAAAAGCCAAAAGGAAGGCTCACTCTCTCTTAGAAAGGCATGTAGTTTTAAAGCCCATTAAAATGTAAAACTTTGAAAATACCGGTAAAAAAGTCTTCTACTTGAAAAAAAATGAGTTGCTATTTCAAGTTTATATTATAAGCAAGTGACAGCAAAATGGCCCAGAGAAGATAAATCAAGCTTTTTCAGAAGACCTCATGTTTCACCTCTACCCTTCCACATCTCCAAAAAACCCAAAAAAACCCAAACCTGAGCCCTTCTGTAACGGCTGCTACAAATATATTTGTACAATGTAGCAACTTGCAAACAATGACAAAAGGTGCAGGTGTCTGTCTCTACTGCAGTGGAGAGAGGTCTCAAATTTGTTCTGACAACTTTAGTTCATTGAGTAATTCCCCTGAGAGGGTGAACTACATACTTACATCTTACCCTCTAGCAAAGAAAAATATTATTTACTTCCAAGGAATGTTCACATGTGCAAAATAATATGATCTCACTAGCATGTCCCAGGGTAGAAATCAGTCAATAAAGAATGAATAAAGCTCAATTACAACAGAGGAAAAAACCAAACCCAACAAACTACCTGAAGTCTCATGCACATAAACTCCTCACAAAGTCTGTCTCAGGAGACACTCCTGTAGGGAAGTATTTAGATGTTTCAGACATACTGCTCTACAGTGAAATCTGAAACAATACTAGTACCCTGATAACTCCTTATTTTACATTCTTTCCTCTTCCACAGGGAAGGAAGCTCTGCACTCCCCTCACTCTCAAGATGAAATTAATCATCCTAAACCGAATTAAAAAATTTTATGTGCCCATCTTGACAATTCCCTTATGGACTAATGTAATAACGTTAGCCTCTGTGAAAAATCAGGTGATACAAAATCAAGAATGCCCAGAGGGACATGCAGAATAACCATCATAATTTAAGAATATGCCCCTTTGGGGACCAAATTCACACCAGACAGTATGGTTGTCTCTTTTTTCCCACCTTTTAAATTTTTTTTCTTATTTTCGTGGATCAATGCTAATGTCTTAAAGCACAGCAGCTGCTAGAAAATAGCAAATGCAGGAAAATACAACCTGCAGTTCCTACATCTAATTTTTTTGCTGCATTCTGCTTAGGAGGAAGAAAGTGGAAGCCCTTAAACAAAACTCAGGTAGAGCTGCCCAACAGCAGGACTCCTGAGGCACAATCCAGGGTCTGTCCATAGGGGAATACAGCCTAGGCACTGTGAGCTTCAAATAAAGCACAACCCAGGAAACACAGCTATGGCCACTAGCACAAGGCTGGAGAGAAACTTCCAAAAAACAGAATGCTCAGTTGCAAAGGCTTAACCGTGTCATTAGCGTGAGTTACCTCTTTAAATAATTGCTTGAATAGGGGAGGACCTGATGGTGTCTCTTAGTCTTCCCTTTCACCAGCAGTGCTTCCACTGCAGGCTGGCAGGAGATCATACATTATTGCCTGTGCTTCCAAGCTACACTCCTTACTCTGCAGTCAGTCAGTCAGTCAGTCAGTCAGTCAGTCAGTCAGTCAGCCACCCACCCACCCAGTCTGTGTGGCAGGTGCTTCTGCAAAGCCTGAAGGCAAGCCTTGCCTCAGGGACATGCAGGGGCTTCTGGCTCCCAGCCTGTACAGGAGCTGGCAGGCTTGGGAACTGCTCTTTGATGAATGCAGGATGCCCTGGCAGTAGATTCCCTCTGCAAAAGGAAGTGGCTCTGGAATGGGAGTCAGCTCAGTCAGAGGAATGGTCTGCCTTGAGCCTTGCCTACATCCACACAGAAAGAGATGGCAGCTCCTATCTCCATCTTGTTCTAGAACTTAATCTCTGAAGCACACTATGAGCTCTGGCTTTAAGTCAAGTTGAGAGAGAAATGAGTGAAAGGTTTCTCCTTTTGGATGAAAGGAGGGTTAAGGCAGATCAGACCAAGCCAAGTGCTCAGTACAGCTGTGTCCACTGTGTAGAAATTATAGAAATATACAGAGAAAGGTCTCCTGAGGGACTTAAAAGGTACCAACAAAAAGTTATGCCCAATTCAGAAGAGTCAGAGAAAAGCATGCAGAGAGATTTTATCACTTCATGCCAAATATTGTTAAACACAGATTCTCTTTGGGTAGTTTACTTATAGGTCTGCCCTGCCCTATGCATTTCTGCTTTGGTCTGACAGAATCTCCACAAGAGCGAGCATGGGGTAAAATCCAGTATCCTCTGTTATTTGTTAATGAGCAAAACAGATTAGAAGTTGGGGTTTCTTGAAATGCAAAACCCCCGAACAATGAAAGAATATCCAAATTGGGATTCTAGCAGCCAAGAAGTGAGACTGGATTCTACACCATGCCTAGAGAACTGAAAATGCAACTGGCAGACAGTGCAGTGGTGAGTGAAGATATACAGGAAGGTATAGAAAGGAGAGATAATTATGCTTAAGGCTCTGGAATGGAATGTCAAGTCTTTAAAGTATCCTCACTCAGGTGCATCACACCATGTAGATTATTTGCATTAAAACAGAACATAACCTCTGGAGGAATAAATCCATGCCAGGAATGGAAAATATTTGACAGAGGCATTCCTGCCCTGTCAGAAGAAAAGATCACAGACCACAGAATTTTGAAATATTTTTATTTGCTGTGGGAGCCATTCCAAAAATCTGACCACTTAGTTTGCAAAGCAGAGTGGAATTATTTCGAAATTCCATATATGTCCTTGTGTCTCTGGAGTTAAATGCCACCAGCTTTCTTTCTGTGTTACAAATCTCAGTAGAATAATGTGGAAGGCTTGCAATCCTACACAAAAACCTGCAACTCTATCCTCACTTCCTAAGATCCATCTCGGTCCCACACAGCCCCCAAATCTGCTTTTGGTATCTTAAAGAGACACGCTGCAAAGGAGACCATGTTTCCCCAGAAATACTACAGTTGAATTTTGGAGCTGGAAAGAAAACTGTAAAAAAGTTAAATATATCCTTGAAGATTTTATGACAAAATGGATTAAAGTACTCTTAGAGGCTCAAACAAACAGAACAAGTGTGTTGCAAACAGTTGCAAAAGAGGATGTGCTGGAATTCTTCTAATGGCAGTATGAAAAAGAGCTGGCATTAGCAGCCATTGCTGCTTCTGTTTTAACTAAATGTTCAGTCAACACTAGAATATTTCATTTCAGAGTACTGCATGCTAGTCAATACACATGCTGGCTGTGAAACAATCCGTGTTTCTGCAGCTATCCACTTGCCAGTCATATTTCTTTGCTATTTACAGAGAAAGGAAGAAAAGAAGATAACCAAGTCCCCTTGAGACTGCAGCTGCTTGTGGACCTACACGTTCCCTTCCTGCCCCATCCTTCTGCCATCCCAGCTGAGATCACCTGCCACAGACTCAGCCCATCCACCTTTCACCTGCTCTTGGCTTTCCCTCTCTGCCCTGCAGCTATGCCGGTACCCCCAGCGCGCTGGGCACTCCCCTGACCCAGGTCTCACAGCGCATTTTGCTCCCTGGGGCAGCTCCACCTCACTCCACCCCAGCACCACCACACTGCTGAACGCTGCTGAGAGCAGCTCCTCCTCGGGACAACCGAGCCAGCCGGACTCTCCAGTTCCACCACTGCTTTATCTCCTTCTCTCATTGCCACCCGGGCTGGCCGATTGCCACTTGGGACACAGCTCTTTGTGCCTCCATTGACCGACACGGATTTTACTGACCTGGACTTGAAGCTGAGCAGGAGTTACAGTAGTTCAACTACAATTCCTAGTCCCTGATATTGCCACTTGGATGATTACAAATTGTTGCATGCGTGTATGTCTCATTCCCAAGTATGTTTTTCTCATAACAGATGGAAAAGTGGGACTGAAACCAAACTGTTTGTAGTTTAACCCACTTGGCTTCCGACATACACAGCTTTGTATCCAGCTGATGAGTACCCGTAGGATGGAAACCAACCAGTGTTAGGCAAATTACCTATTAGGTAGCTGGAGAACTCATTTTCCTATTGCAAAAGTGACCACTATCCACACACAAGGACCTATTTCTGGCATTTTTAGGGACATCCTTCCCTTTCAAAGCCTTGCATGTTTCTGCATTTTTTCCCCTCTTCCTAATTTAATTCTCTTTTCAAAACACTGCATCTTTCAATGGCCTGGTAATAGTCTCACCTACTCAGTTGTTAAAGCACTCTTGTTTATGAACAATATGGGCTGGGAAAAAAAGTGCCAAAATAACAAACTCATATTCAGTTTTGCAATGGTCTGTCAGAAAATGTGAATAGATAAAGCACAGGTGTGTCTGCTTTTTTTAACCATGGCTACATGAGGATAATAAAGAAGCGACACTCCAGCAGCTGCTTCAAGTTAAGAAAAATCTTTTTTTCCAGTAGTAATACTGGTTCATTTATCTCTACCACAAGTTTCAAGAAATTGTGTCGGAATATTTATCATCAGACTTGATAACTCTGTTTATCATCATAATCTTATAAATAAAATGTTTCGTATTTCAAGAAGGCATAGTTGGCAAGTATGATTTACTACAGAAGATCAATGCCCATCTCTCATATCGCTGCTGAAATGCTGTATTGCAAACTGTGTGTGAATCCTGTGGAAAATTTCTTTATTTTTTTCTTTTGCCACACAGCCAAGTGGGCATTTAGCACAGCCAAGAATGCCACACACTGTTCAGCAGTGATTAAATGTAGCATTGAAATCTTAGCCATAAGCCACAAAGGTGTACAGGGCTGGAAAAGAGAAAGATAGGAATAAGCAGCAAACAGTGGAGTCTGCAAACAAATTACTGCCCATCATCCACAGTGGTTACTCACTGAGACATGTCAGAATGCAGAGATGTGTTCATTAGCTTCTCCAGCAAAAAATCATTCAAAGTAACAAGAAAACTAGAGAACCCTCAAACCATCTTCTTTTTAGGCTGTGTTTTAAAGGCACAAACCTTCCCTGGATAGCTGGTCAAAAGATCTTTAAAGGCTTTCCACATTATTCAAGTAATTCTGTGTAGCCCTGAAACCCAAAATATTATGATCACGTAAGTCTCAAGGCAGAAGCAGTCAAAGCCCTCTAGAACGCCTCACCATCAGCCTCCAGCCTGAGCTTACAGAAATTACCTGTCACAGAGCGAGAGGTTTGCATTTCTGTCTCTAAGCTGATGTCCTGAAATACAGTTCCCACTAGAGATCCATGCTGCTGAGTGGGTGAGATCCATGATCAGCAGGAGGTGAACTGAAATGACATGGCCTTTGTGAAAAAGGGTGAACACCTGCCAGATGAAAACAATGAGTTTGAAACAGCTCACCTTTGGACCAGTCTGCTCTAAAGATGCCTGATTGAATTAGAATTGAATTACAGCAAAACAGGAACATTTAACATGAACTCAAGTTTCATCTGTAAATAGACTGATAGAAATGTCCCATGACAAATGACACACTTTTCCATCCTGACTTAGAAACATCAGCTAGAACAGGAGATAGAGCAACTGCTGTACACAATACTGATGGCAAATCACTGATATTTGAAAAAGGGGAAGACTTTGATAACAATTCTTGTGAATAAAAGTACCATTACTAGACACTGATCCCATGTGTGCCAAGTATTTTACAAGAAGAGAACAAAAAAATAATGTCTTTATCTCAGCAAGTTTACAGACTAAATAAATTCCAGAGAAATACAATGATAAGATAGGGACTGTGCAGAAATGAGTTAGAGCAGAAGCAAACAGAGCACTGTGAGCTCTGGGAATAATAAATTCTGGGGTTTTATGTGTCTCATGTTGGCTGACTTTGGTGTCAAATAAAGGAATGTACTGACAGAAACTTCCTTCTTATTTGGGACAGAGATCAAATCTTCTTTCTTCTGCAGGCTCTCCAGAAGAATGAGTTCACACTGCAGCTTCTCTTTCAGCAGGGGATGTGCAGCGCCTTCCTCCTGTGCTGCCTCCTTAAAGAGTGAGTGGATGACATGCCCTTGTGAAATCGCACTGAAAGTGGCTGACTGGTTCCCAAGTTCTTGAGGAGTTAACAGACAGACAGCATCACTAAAGAAATCTTGTTTCTCTAGGAAACAAGGCCAAAACCAGCAAGGATTATACAATGCTGCCATGCTGAAAGCACCAACTACACAGGCGGGTCTTCCCCCCCTCATACAACACTCTCCTTCCCTAATCATACACATTTTTGACAACTATGAAGTGTCCAGTGGGGAATAAAAGCAAGCATGCCTACCTGATATTTTAAGAACCTCCATAACTTGTCATTGAATGGAACTTTGTTTCCCTGTAGCTTTATAACAAAATCACAGGCTTACAACACTTTGTTTGTCAGCAGGTACATACTGAAAACAGTCAAAAAACCCAAACTCTCTGATGATGATATGAAAAAATAGATTAAAAACATGCTTCAGTTTACTTATAGAAACCCATGTGATTCTCAGCCCACATGCAAGAACTCAGAAGGTCTTCAGTTACACTGAATCACAGATAAAACCCCCTGCTATTAACATCTTATCTCTGCAAATTTTAAAATATTTTCTACCTGCTGATGGGTAAAGCTGATTTTTACCTTCTCATTTGCTTGATTTATTTATGCTGCAGTGTAAGCATAAGGAAATGAACACAAGATTTTCAAAAGCATAAATAGATACTTTGGGTTGAGAATGGAAGCTGCCAGGGCTCCATTTTTGATCTGTCATGCTTGGCAATGCCACCTTGTTTATTACTAGCAGAGTGGCTGTTGACTTGCACTCTTGCATAACCTCCAGAGATGGATCTTGAATGCAAAATCTACAGTGGTTTCTCTACCAAATTAAAGAGATGATGACAGGGCTTCATTTATAGAGAAAGACAATAAAGAGAAAAGATTTCTCTTGTCACAGGAGAAATTTAGTAAGAGCCAAGGCACTAATGAAGTGCAGGGACCTGCTTATTGGAAATGTCAGGTGAACCTGTGTGCTTGGGAAGACCTTGCACAGGGGGAGAGATGGAATGATCCTGCAGACTTTACTGTATTACTTTATGCTCCAAGGCAGCGTCCTCTGCTAGAATTCTATACTTGAGCACCAAGGGGCCTGCTCAGGTCTTCATCCTTACAACAGACATAAGGAGAGAGAACAGCCTCCCTGCAAGCTTTTCTTGATCCTGCATATCTTTGTGCAGTCATTGTGTGCCTAATTTTATTTCTTTACCTTCCACTGGTGAGCAAGAGATGTGAGGAGGTCAATTAATTCCTTTTCAGGAGTGTAATGAATTACACCTCTCCTGGGACAAAATGTTTAATCCAAGGTGAAGGTGAATTATATTGAAATTGTTCCTCACTTCCCAAAGCACGCTTTTCCTGTCTCAGGAAACAAACTCATAATTATTTTCCAAGTTTTACTAGTGCACATGGTATATCCAGTATTTCACACTACTGCATGTCAACATATCAATTACCTTAATATGCACCTGAAAATAAACACAGATTATGGAATTGATGTGCCTTGAAAACAGATTTTATGAAAAAATGACTAGACATAGCATATCAACAGCATACTTGTCATGGAATGGAAAACAAAATTGTTGACTTTTCTTTGGCAAACACCCATTTTTGTTTTGGAATCTGTACTTCCTGCTTGGTTATGGGTAAGAAATAGATTTAAGAAACAAAGGTTCTGAGTTCAACTTGAAGAGACACTGTTAAAAAATGTATTGAGAGCCAAGAAGTCATAATAGGCAAGTTTCACCTACTTCCCAGATTATTTGAAAGTAATTCTTTATTGCCTAACCTGGGATGAAATTGGACTGTACACGCAGAGAAAAGAGACTCTCCCTTGTAACACCCCTTATATATTCACCCCCAGATACATCAATCCAATACTTAAAGGCTTATAAAAATCTCACTATGGGTTCTTTTGTAACTGTAAGCAAGCAAAAAGGAACCAAGGATGACGGCCTGGAGGTAAAGCTGATTGTGATGAAAGAGGAAAAGGGGTGGAGATTGCATCAAAACACTTGGAATAGGGCTTTATTTCCTTTCTGATCAAAATAAAACAATCAAAAGCCAAGAAGATTTCCTGCTTTGAGATTAACACACCCTGATATCTGCTAGAACCTCCCAGATAATCTTACCACCCACATATGCAAACAAAAAGTTGTTTATATACCAATGATGCAATGAAAAAATTACACAGGAGAGCATTGCCTTACATATAGAAGGCACGTCAAGAGACATGCAGACACACATTTTTGTGCCAGAGACAAAGCAAAATGTTCCTTTTGAGCATGACTGATGTCAAGAGATTGCTGGAGGTTCAAAAGCTCAGCCTCAGGAACTGGCATGGATACGATCTTTAAAAGTGGGAAAAACATATTGATTTTTCAAATGCTTTCTTTGACCATGAAATGCCTTCAACAAATATCCTCTGCTTTGAATTGGTTTGTAGTTTGGTGCTGGGATCTGTGTAGCACCTGAAGCTTTGAGGTTGAGCAGCAGGTGGTCTGAGTAGGAGATATATTCCATAGGATCAGGGGGCTGGGAGTCTTTCAAGGGACAAGGAGGTACATGATGATCATAAATGTAAATTTATTTCTCAAGTTACATTCCCTGATCTCCAAGGTTCTCATCTAAATCACACACGGCTGCTAAGACTGGGTGGAAGTATCTGTATCCTTCCCTCTCCCAGCAGGAGCTTGGTTGATCTGTACAGATCTCCCCCACAACAGTGAACATAAACACCTGATTGCTGCTTACCTTTACCTGCAGGAACTATGACTTGGTGACCCCAACGGGAGACACACAAAGTTTTGTGGAGACACAAGCAATGGGCAGGAAATTGAAACACCAGGGCAGATAGAGGTGCTCTCCTGCAGAACAGCCCCAGGAGGCCCAAGAATGTACAGACTGGCTGCTGTGATTCCAGGTGTAGGCTGGCAGCTTTGGACTGTAAGATTAGCCAGGCTGAAGTCTCAGATAGCTGTATGTGAGTCACAGAGAGAGACAGAGAGATGTATGGCAGCTCTTCAAACCCTATGAATCAGCAGCAGGGAAGCAAAAACTCAAACAGGAATCCCTGGAGGAAGCAAGAGTACACCATGGTGCCAGCTGAAATGGCTACGAGTTGCAGCTCTGCACCACAAATTTGTCTTCCCATATTCCTGTTGCTAAGTGAATACATCCTCACTTCTTGGTAGAAAGTGAGGGAGAAAACCAGCTTTTTAGGAGGAGGGGGAAATGACAGAGTACATGCCTGTGCTTGACCAAATGAATAAGGAAAGTATACTGCTGAATGACTTCCATAAAGACCTAGAGGATCAGTAGAACAGATAAAGCTGTGATGTGTTACATCCACCCTGGATGTTCTCCTAGAAATTCAAAACACCTTAGGAGGGAAAAAGACCTGGGCAGAGCAGGTTAAATGTTACTTTGTGCTGAAGACATAGGTGTACATAGATGGCATCTGCCCTGGGAATTTAGCTCTTCACCTCATAGTTTTATACTAAAGATATCTCATGGACTGCTCTAGTTGTCTGGCTGAATTAATGTATCTTAAAGTGTAAAATGTTCCAGCTCCTCTTCAGTCTGGCACACAATACTGCTGGTGCTGCTGCCTGCTCTTCTCCTTATATGACATTTTCCTTCCCAATTCAACATCCATGCCACAGTGACAGCTCTTTCAGACAATAGCCTCACAAAATTTCTGGCTTTGTTACTTTCTGCAAGTATTTTCTGTGGAAAAATCAGCTGCCAGGAATGGCAGGAATTCTCTGGCTGAGCCACCGGTCATTGTAGGGAAATTTAATTTCCTGCTTTGCTGGTTAATGCCACAGCCCTAGCCACAGCAAAAGTTAATTTTCTTTAAAAAGACATTAAAAAATAATTCTGAGAAGTTCATATGTCTATTGGCAAAAGAAACAGACCTGCATATCACGATAAATTAAGGGATCTTTATGGTTGTCTAGTACCCTATAAACCAAGATTTAAACAACCACTGCACACATGCAAACAGCAAGCTGTGAGAGGCAGCACGATGCTAATAACTTTTCTGGTGAAAATACAGGTTTTATAGAAACTGTGGGAACGTAACAGAAAATTGTTGAGAATTATAAACATGCCCAGGTGATCTGAAGCTGAGGTGTAGAAAAACACATACATTGTACTGATTGTTGTGTTGGATAAATAAAGTGTCTGTTTCAATAATATGTAGACTTATAAGCACTCTATCAAACATGCCTAAGATTCCTGCCCTGCTGTGGGAAAGATGGAAGCAGGGAGGTAAATGACACCTGTGAGAACCCTGAAAATACAGGTGAAAACAGCAGATCTGGTGATCCTTGAGCAAGGACCAAGCATGAACCGAGCTCTGTGGTGTCCCTGCTCATGTGTCTCTGCCCACCTGCTGCTTTGGGGATCCCCCGTTTAACAAGGTAATGGAAATTAATTTACTCTTTGCATTTCATCCACGATTCTGTGGTCATTCCTGCATCCTGCATGTGCCAGCTCACAGAGACCCAGAGAGTCCCCAGGCAACCCTAATCTTATCGTTCTGCTCATTATTATTCATGACTTTGCCTCTGCAATGGAGCACAGCTGGCTACATCCCTCGCTGACATGGCCGGTAGAAAATCTGTGTTGCCTTTCTGGTTACTGAAAGTCTGACTACCACTTAGAGCTTGCAAAGGTAATTAATTCTCAAGCTGAAGGGACATAAGTAGGCAGGCAATGGGACTAGCCATTCCATGGCTTTCGTTTACTAATTACCTCTATTGAGCAAGAATAAGCTGCTTGCTAGGTAATTACCCACAGAAGCCCCACTGGGGTTCTGCATTGATTCTGCCCGTTTTTAGATCACTGACTCAACACAGAAATGCTGCCTCCTTGCACTGAAGGGTCACAGACCCACTTAAGACTGGATCGGCCTTCAGTTGACCTCTGGTTCATCCTTGTGCTCAAAGGCAGGTCCACACCAAATTTTTTTTGCCTAGCTGAGCCCTGAAAGACTCCACATGTCCTACTGCTGTTATTTGCACCTTGATTCCTGCTCCCCTTCCCCATATACGAACCCACTCCAGCCTGCAGGCAAAGTATGAACCATTAACCACTGCCCTTTGAGCCCAACGACCCAGCCAGTTATTAACCCATAGAGTAGTCTGCCCATCAGGACCGTAATGTCCTAAGTATCACATGAGGATGGTATTGCTAAAGTCAGGGTAGATGACATCCATCAGTCACCTCTCATTCATAAATCTAGTCACTTCATCACAGAAGACAGTCGGTCAAACATCATTTATCTCTGGCATATCTGTGCTTGCTGTTCCAATCACCCTCCTCTCTATGATCCCAGACAACCCTTGCTAGAAATCGTCTGTCTTTTGAAGATAGGTGCAACATTTGCCTTATCAGTGATCTTTGATATCCAGGACCTTTCACAGATGGTAGTGTATGATATCACTATGACATCAGCCAGCATACGTGGGTGCTTCCCTCCTGTCCCGTGCACTTATATGGGCTGAGATTTCTCAAGAGATCCATGACTCAGTCTTCTTCCACTACTGGTTGTCTGACAACACAGAGGCTTGGAAGATGTCAGTGGTGAAGACTGAGGCAAAGAAGGCAAGGAGTACACCTTATGTGCATCTGCAGTCACAAAGTCGTCCACCCCATTCAGCAAAGGGACACATTTCCCATGTTTGTTCATCTGCTACTAACGTAGCAGTAAAAGCTCTTCTTGCTACCCTTGATGTCCCTTGCAAATGTTGACTCCAGGAGAGCTTTGTCTTTCCAAATGCCATCCCTACATGCCCCTGCAATATTTCAAAACTCCTCTTTCATAGCCCATTCCTGTTCAACCTCTTGCATGCTCCTTATCTTGGCTGGTTTTTTTGTACTAGAGCTCAGTCATGGGTTATCTGCTTGGCTAAGCCAGTCTCCCAATACACATACTTTTCTCATGAGTAGAAGGATGAGCTGTCACTGCTCTAAGAGGAGGCTGCCCTTAAAGACCTGACATGCTAAATCTTTCAAACCAAAGTAAATCAATATATTTTTGCCAGGGCTTAAACTTCCAAAATTTAGTTACCTGAATCCAGAGATTTCCAGGTGCTAACTGGGCAGTGACTCCAGACCAAGTGGAAACTTAAGTATTGAGCTATGTGAAAAATCTCAGCCTTGCATGTCAAGCCTCATGTAGCACTTACAGCACTGCTACAGGAGTCAGTGACTGTTACATATGCCCACACACTGGTGACATCTCAGGTTGCAAAAAGATGTCCTCTGTGTTTCCTGCTTCCAATGCATTGAGCTCATCACATAGCAGGGCAGATGACAGAAACAAGGGTGTGGATCCGAGACCTGTGATTATTAGCTGAGAGTGCAGGTGCAAGGCAAGGCATTTCTGGGGCTCAAAACCAAGGAGGAAAGAAGGCAGGGGCTGAGGATGAGGAGGTCATGTCTGTGGTGCAGCTGAAGCAACAGGTTGAGAATCTGACTGAAAACCAAGACTCATTTTCCCCCCTGTTGTCACTATGGGTTTGAAACACAGAGGGCTTATAGGGATTGCACTTTCCATGAATACATGCACAATGGGACAGGTCCAAAAGACTTAGCTGCCACAGGTGAAACAGGCTGGGCCCAGTAATGTTCCCTTTCAGTTGTTTTTACCCAAACTAATACAAAAATATGAAGGTATTTCAGAAAAGAACTTATTATGTGGGTAGATCATTATGGCTGCACAACTGAGGCTGCAAACAGTTGGACAGGCTGTAGCCCGATCAGCCTTAACCTTTCTCCTTCCTGTTGCCTTATTAATAGGCTTTATTGCATGGCTCTGATTGTGGGAAGTAGTTTACTTTTTTTCCTCCTGCAGGACTCATTGACATTTATATTGATTTTGCAGCCAAAATGTCCCACTTACACTGCCATGAAGTCACATGAAAACACATGAAGTGCTGTTTCTATTTGTGAAAGGACAAAGAAATTACACGTGGCCTTTATAACATACAAGAAAATTACTCCTGTGAGAACAGTTATATGTCATATTCCTTTCATGACTGTCTTTTTAAACAATCAATGTTTTCTTTAAGTCCTTAATTAGGGAAAAAGTGACATTGTAGTGCAGAAGGTAATGGAAGAAAACTGGGGGAGCCAAAAGCATGGAAGGGACTGAGATTGGATGCTCGAATATTAAATCAATAGCTGAGTAGAACAGTCAAAAGAAGGTTCAGATGTCACAGGACACACAGTAAATATAAACAGCTTCTGAATCTTACAGCCCCCAGATGTTGGAGACTATCACATTTTTGGTCCATCAGATAAGTGTGGCAGATGTTACTGGATTTGATCTCATCCCAGGCTTTTTTTTTGCTTTCAAAAAGGAGCTTGAAAACCCCAGAAAAGGCTGCAGACTGCAAGTTCCTTAGAAGCCACTGCCATTCTCAGTGCAGAACAGCAAAATAATGAATTTGCAAATAGGTTTATAATGTCTTGGAGGCTAAGGCATCCAAGGAAATGATCTATCAAAGAAATAAAATTGTCGCACAAGTTCCATAGGGAAAAAAGTTTCCACTGGACAAATTAATTTGTTGTTTTAAAAATCCAGTGTCCCCTATAACTGGTACCCACTCAACAGCAACATAATAGATCTTCTCCTGGTCAATACAGTAAAATAAACAAATATGTTATTGAATGGTGCTTTGGATAAAGGCAAGTCCAGGCTATGGGTTGGAAGCACTAACACAGTGGAAGACATGGTTCATGACCCACCTCCCAAAGCTTAGGTCTTCCTGTGGCCCAGCTACCAAAGAATGCCAGGATGCAGCAAGGCTGTGGGGACCTGGTTAAGCCTGCTGTCCATTAGTAGAGGACAGTCTGTGCTATCAGCTAGAATTAAGTGAGTCAGACTTAAAATAATCACAGAAACCATTCAAACAGGCAGTCCCACCCCAAAGCAGTTTATCACTTCCCAAAAGCAACAGCTTCTCTTCTGGTGGGATGCTTCACTCAGCTACCTGCTTTCAGTTCTTGGTATGTCACAGAGTGCTAGAAGCAAAGAGAGCCTCCCTACTCCCCCACATTTGATCATCCCTAATTACCTTTCCCAACCCATTAAACAAAATCCTTTCTTTAGAAACCTGGGGGGTTTTGTGGTATCAGAATTGCTTCTCTATTTCTGTCATGCACGCACAGACACACAAAATGCTCTTACATCATTAAGATGCAAAACACATTGTTCCTGAGCCAGTGTTGTCAAAAGCAATGCTTCCAAAGCCAGCATTTCCTGAAGCCAATGCTTCCTGTGGGCTCCCTAGGAAAAAAAGGGTTTATGGAGCTGATTTCTGCAAAGCCTGATGTTCCAGTCAGTCAATTGTGTGCAACTATTGCTAAATATTCTTGGCGTCTAAAAGCCTTCACTGTGCCATTCTCTTGCTGCAGCCTCTGCACCAGTTGCCTCTCAAACCAGAACACATTTCCCTCCTCCTCTCCTTGCAAAGCAACACAGCTGTAACTAACCCCAAGAGTTTCAGAACTGCCACAAGACTTCAATTCTAGAACCAGCATCATCAGTCACGCCCCCTGAATATCCTAGCACTGTATTTCTCCTATATGAAGTGTTCAGTGCTCAATCAATTTACTGAATAGGCAGTAAAGTACATATGTGTTTGTGTGTCAGAGTCTTAGGGGAAAATGGGTCAAGATAGATAAAGAGCAAAGAGGAAGAAGGGAAGAGAATAACTGGAATTACAAGAAATCCGGGTTTGGTTCTTGTACAGGCTTCCTTGTGCACCCAGCTGTCATATTCCCTGCTCCTCAGATCCCGCTGTGGAGTGGGAAGCACTCCTCAGTGAGGAGCTGCAAATCCAAATGCACTGGAAGACTGTGTGGAGTTGCACACCTCCAGCAGTAAGGCACGTAAACAGAGCAGGGAGGAAGGAACAGCATCTGTTCCTGTAAAATAGCATATAAGCACTGAACAGGGTGAGGCAGCTGGGGCGGGGAAACAGACCAGACAGGAATGGGGAGATTCCTACCAGGAATGAGATTCCTGGTTCATGCAGGACTCTTGTCTGTTATTGTTTCCTTCTTTCCCAATCTGTGTTTGAAGCGAGAAAGGGGAAATGGTATGTAACCTGGAACACAGTGCTAGACCCAGACTTCCCAAACCTACCTTTGAGATGCCTTCTGAACTTTCTAAGGCTTTACTTCCTCACCACTTCCTCAGCCAGTGGCTCAGTGCTACTTTCACACATCACGCAGCCGAGTAAAACACTTTCTCCTCCAACCATATGGTGCTTGTAAGACTTCACTACTCTAGCACCTATGTCTACTATTTCCTTCCTTTCTTGCCACCCCTTTCAGGCCAATATTTATTTGCTTTTTGCTCATCTTCTCTGATATTATTTTTTACTTCTCTAGCTGGTTATTTACTTCTCTTTCCTATTAAGGAGGAAATCCCCCCAGTTAATATCCTCCTGGGAGTCTGCTGCTTTCAAAATCACTCCTTTGCAGCAGGTAACTGCAACAGTAACTGAATAGCAAAGCTTAGTCCTTGAAATTTGTCACTCACATGGAAGGCAAAGATTTAGAACATCATCGTGGCAAATAGTTAATGTACAAAACAATGGGCAGGTATACATGATACGTAAAAAGATGCTGGTTTCTGGAAGCAAATCCAAGAAAGGCCTTTTTCAATAATTGCACAAGCTTTTTTCGCTTTCCTCATCCAGCACAAGCCAATGATTGGGAAACACTCATACCAAGGGAGACACCTAAAGCCAGATAATCATTAAGCATGACACTGGGCGTGCCTTCATTAGAGTGCTAAGGCGTGTGAGAGTCCCATTTAGAGAAAGATATAACATAGCAGTTTATTTGTAAAACAGCGGAGCCCTCACCACAGTGCTTGTCTAGAGCTCCCAACAGGGATGGTCAGGTGAGCACTGAGGCTCCAAAAGCAACTTCCTCCATCCCCTTCTCACCATCAGACCATGCTGTAAAGTCAGCCCTTTTCTAGTCACTACGAGACTTTCTACTAATGATCACATCAAGATCCAGAATTAGGACACTGCAAGACAGACAGTGAGTTCCCAGTCAGAATAGGTATTGCAGAAAGACAGCCTTTAAGATCTAGGCTCTTTTGACAACAGTTGGTTCATTCTTTAGGATGCTACATGCCAGCTGTTCTACAAAACATTCACATAAGTGAGAGGTGCTGCTTCAAAAGGAACAGCTTGAGAAAATAGTAAGCAAGCTGCCTTGGCTTTTAAGCAGTACAAGGCTGGAGAGCAGGCACCAGTGAAGTGCAGGCATCAGCTAAACCAACCTTGCAGTAACATAAACACAAGAAAAGGCAACTTCCCCAGCCTACGTGTTTTTGTTGTTGTTATACATGTACAGTAACAAATCACACTTTAATCCACACACACATAAAGTTGACGAAACAGCTTTCCTCTAGTGATTAATACATTGCAAAGTCAACTCCACCACTGGTTAAGCTCTAGAAGGAAGCTACTACATTTCAGCGTGCATATGTTTGTTGTATTTGATAGGAACTGGAGCCTCAGCCAGTCCATGGGACCAACAGTATTTGCATCAGCATTTGCAACTCTCTGCAGTTTAGGAGGATACACAAAAGCAGTGTTAGGTCCCACAGTTACAAAATTTACACAAGCCTAATCCATACAGCCTGCTCAATGGAGACTAAGACCGCTGTAAAACTACCTTAATAAGTAATGTTGCAACTGCCTATTTGTTTTCAGTGTTGAGGCAATTAGTGTAAACAGCCAAACCTTACCTTCATTCCTTTCGTAATTCCATTTTTCTTATAGATTCCACTTTTTAAAAGGTTATTCTGTTTCTGATGATGATGATGTAGATGTCCATTGCAGACAGCACTGGGATTAGCCATCTGTTTAAATTAGTCAGATTCTCAGTTCTTAAGGGTGTCTCAGGTCTTTCTACTGTAAAAAGACAGTGGGATGAGAAGATAAAGTTCTTGGTTAAGGCCTGAAAGTTATCCAACTGGTCCGTCAGGATTTTCCAGGATGAGAGAGGAACTGTCTTTTGCAGTATCTTCGAAACGTAAACCTTTCTTTCATACACCTTCAGCCCCAGCAAGCTAGAATGCGAAATACATAGCAGTAGGTGTGCTCTTAAAATCTCTGAAAAATACTGCTCATTGCTGGCTATTGCATGAACGCGGCTCCTGTGAGTCAAGAAGGCTGCTGCAGCTATCAAGAAGTGGGTGGATTCAGAGGCGGAGACACTTAAAGATACATTACCTCTTAAATACCTCCCAGTGGAGAAATATTACCTTTCCTTTCTCCGAATTACGCTCCATGTGGAGCCACATCGTTACTCCATCTGAACTCACAAAATGTGTTGAAAATTTAAAGAGTAATCTTTAAAATTATAATCTTGCTAAGACTGGATTAGCTGGAAAAAGTAGTATTGCAGTGAGTAGGACAGAAACACCTTTTATTTCACTTTCTTTTTAACCTCTTCTTACATAGGTAGCATGACAGACACAACATTAACCCTGAAAAGAAATGGAAAGCATTTTAGTACTAAAAGGACAATTTATGTAGAGGTAGAAACAATATATTTAACCCTAGCCTTCAGATACATGCAGAGGTATTCACTAGAGTGAACTGTCCCTTTAAATTCAGTTTGGCTAGTAGTGGGATAAGTGCCATGCTATTATAATTACTGAGAAACAGCGTTTTATAAAGTCAATTAATTTTGTTTCAAAAGAAGTCAGGCTTTAATCACATGTCAAACTACCAAGAAGGACTAAGGAAAAAGCTTATTGATTGTGGAGATACGTATATTGTCTTTGCTGAACCAAATTCTCATGTTTAAGATTTTAGTGATAGAACATAAAGGTAGAGGCATCTCTGGCAGCATTTAATATACTCCCTTCCTTCCAAAATAATTAAAATTGGTGTGGAGACAGACTATAGGAAAGCTGTACTGTAATTTCAGTTTTGAAAAACTGCTAGGATGAAAGACTGGGAAAATAGAAATTTTGAAGTACTTTAATTGGGAAAAATTACTATGCCATCTTGGCTATGAAATGTAAGGGATATATAGAAAAAACAACCTACAACTTGAGTGTGTGGAATGCAGGAGTTTAAATGTTAAATGAAGCACTGTACACAGGGAAACACACTGCATTGGTTTTGAAAACTTGTCTTAGATACATATTATATTGCTAAAATGTATTTTCTTCCAAGTGATTTACAAAGTGAGATAGTTTTCAATGTGCTGGAAAACTTCTGGTCTCTGCTTAAGAGAGATCTAAACTGATCTGTGTTTAAAGAAATATCTGTGTATCTTTTCTTCTCCATTTCACCTCATTTCATACCATGTAGAGACTTCCGCTAAAGAGCTGTAGAAACCCTCCAGGATACACTGTAGAGTAGCACAACTTAAAAAGCAGTCCAGACCTAACTAGATTTGGTTTTTATATCATTGAAAAGAACTTTTACTTACGTATTTCAATTAATAATACCGTAGTAGTTTGGATAAAGAAAATATTCCCTTAAGGGACTAAAATTATACAGAAACAGTAAACACCAAAAACGTTTTGCTTCACAATTACACCAGATTCACAATCAGAATTCAGATTTCCTAGGTTTTGTCTTTTTTGTGCTTTTCCTAGGCAAAAATGCCTCATTTCTGTGTGAATCAGTCTTGTTGAGGCTTCATGAAGGCATCTGTAAGGATAACTCAATTACAAATGACTTGTGAAAATGTAGTGACAAAACAAATTGTTGGCTAAGGAAAAGATGAGACTAAGATGAAGATAAGCCAGAAGCAGGCAGGAAGAATGGTTAGTAATACTTCCCTGTATCCCTATAACCTGGGGCATGCTGATAAATAGAACAAGAGCTATTTGCTCTGCACCTGGCAACCCTTTCCCACTGAGAAGCTTTCTCATTTGGAAATTATGTCCTTGACTGTCACAGCAAATCAAACATCTGTAAAACATGCTCTCTGCTCAGTCAGCTGCTGATCCCCTTCACCCTGCTGTGATAAAGGTAAGACAGGAGCACTTACCAGAGTAGTGTTGTTGCTGTGCCCCAGCCAGAACCTCTGCCAGCTGTGCTTCCCAACAGGCTCAGCACCTTCCAGGGCACAAAGCGATATAACTAACATCTCATATGCAGCTTACTTTTTTTTCCAATCAGGGTCATGAGGGACGTGGAATCTCCAGTTAGATAACAGTTCAGAAAATGCAAATTCTGTCACTAGTCCCAGGCTCTACGTCTGCACTTGTTACCTGTTTCAAGGCCTGTGAAATACCAGTGTCCTTACATGAATAAAATAGTGAATTAAATGTATTAATTTTAGTTTTCAATGTACAACATTTAAGATCACAAACGAACAGCACTTAAAAAGAGATATCACAATTAAATATGAGTTTTAAATGAGCAATTAAAAAAAACCTCAGAGAAGAGCCATCCTTTGGATATCTGTTAACCATGGTCTAGAAGCCAGTGCTCACAAAACAAATACCACTAGATGTTGAGTAAAATTCCTGTCCTGATTCTATTCACAGCGAAAGATTTATAGAAGAGATGAGTCTGGCCAAACACAGAGAAATTATCTGTGAACAGAATGGGGTATTTCTCCTTTAAAAAAAAATAAAAATTGAATTTTGCCCTTTGAAACTCTTTCTTACCCAAAGACAACTGTTACTCTGGCATCTATACAAATATCTATCATGCTACTGGTTACCTGCACCTAAATGTAACCCTCACAAATAGGAGAGTCTGTGCTGCCTGGACACTGGAGGAAGGACTCAATAACTGTGTACTTTGCAACAGCAAAACCACCACTAGCAATACCCAGTTTATTTTTACCATTCTGGGAAGTGGGAGGAAAAAATGTACTATGCTGACTGTACAAGAACTGTGTGTGTTTAACTGCAGGGGATACCAATCCTACTGAGATTAGATGTGCTCTTCTCTTTAGTGGCTTGAGCGCTGGTCACCCTCCGTACACTGGCAGGAAGATGGGGAATTTCTAAGGTTGCTAGCAGACCACACACCACGTTCTACAAAGCTGCTAGTAAAGTTTGCAAGACGTGACTACAATTACTATAAATCTGTAGGAAAACCACCAATGAATTCCCAAGTTTTAGGTTTTATTCCTTGCTTTGTCATTATTCCATTAACGCCACTGGATTTTTGCTAACTCACCTCTTGAAATCAGGATAAAATCCTTGTAGATGCTCTGAGACAAATTGCTGAGGAGCATGGTGCAAAAGTGAGATAAAATATATGCAGTTAATTAACAAAGGTTTTACAACAGAGCAGAGAGAAAAGGGAGGGGTAGGGCTCTGCCTAAGCAGTCTCCCAGTGTCTGAAGAAAATCACTTTTCTGTTATGCACTCCCTTGTTTTTTATAGGACAGGTTAAAAGGCTGATGCACTCAAGAAATGGGGACCAAAACATCTACCCTTCCATTAGACTTTTGGCCCAGTGAGACGTGCAATGCATTGGAGTGGCCACAATGCCCCCATTTATAATAGCAATACTGGATCCACAACATCCCCATTTATAATAGCAGCGCTGGATGACCTACCAATAAAAAGAGTAGATGTTGCAAGAAAGCATGAGAACTCATCCCCAGAAAACTGTCGTGTCCTAAGCCAGAAGGATTTTGCAGGATTCCTACTCATCCCAGACTATGATTAGTTATGGCACAGTTATGAAATGGTCTCGCGATCTCATTGAAAGATATGATAATTTCAGTTCATGACAGATGCAGATTTAAATGCCACATGAAACAATAAGGATCTATACAAAGACATCAGGTAGCTTTATGCTTGTTTTCACTGGACACACATCAAACAGGAGCTGAGAAACCTGGGAGCCCAAGTCTATTCCTAATAAGGTTTAAATTGGCAGCAGAGCATGCTCCAGTGGTGGAGTACACAGCAAAAATCTCCCAATCACTTCTCTTACTACACAGCAAAAATCTCCAAATTACTTCTCTTATAACACAAATCTACCTTATAAGTTCTGTGTATCACTGATGACTTATTTTTGTACTTAATATATGTGGACACATCGATATCAGAGGCAATTCCTGCCTTGGATATGTAAATGACTTCACTATAACAACACCAATGAGACTGAAATAAATTAACTAATATGGAGACACCATAACAACAAAGCCACATGAGCAGCAAGTACTAGCCATCAGCTGGTCAGTCATCCCCATGGGTGTCTTTTGAGACTCATCCATCCTTCACCAGGCTAAATTTCCTAAATGTTCATGTGGAAGACCTGTTAACCCATGTTTGCTTCTTTAAACCCTGTTCAGCCAATACCTATGTGGGAATGAGCAGGGATATGCCACTACACCTGGGCATAAAGCTGCACCCCAATGGCCAAAGATCTCCTCAAGTGCCCTTGCATAACTTGAAGGATACACAAAGTGCTCTGATATTGGTCAGGGAACAATCTAGGGCACCTCAGAGCCCTGGCACAGGTGGATGCACGCAAGGAGCATTGCAACAGGGAGGGCATGGTACAACAGGCAAGGCTCCTCCGTGTCAGGCAGGTCCATCACCGCAGAGCCCTGGGGCTGGCCTGGCTGCCTCCTGCCAGTTCTGCACCTTCTCGTGCTTTCCCACGAGATGGGGAACGCAAAGGTGAATGGTTGAAAGCAATAAGCATATAAAGATACGGTCACCCAGGTTTCTTAAGCAATATTACCAGAACCAGTTCCCTGAGCATATCCAGATGTCACTAAGCTGTGACTACTCATAACATTTGGGATTTTTTTATCTGATATATATATCTGATTAAGATATGATACACATATCTGATTAGGAATCTGTACCTAACCCCTGAACGTTTGTAGCACCTGGCACTTTGATGTCCTTGCAAGAATTAAGACTTTATAAATTGCATAACTGATACAGTTCTGTCCTTATTTTATTTTTAAAAAATAAAATATATCTGGCTAGAATTAGAGAAAATCAACAGTAATATAAAAAAATTGCACCAAGACCAAAAGAATAACAGCACAGCAACTAAGAGCCTGCTGCAAAAATCCAGCAGTAAGCAAAAGTAAGCCTTCTGCTCTAGCTTCTTCCAAGTATCATGCCATTACTACATTCCGATCTAGAAATTTATCATCAAGTTGAATCTGCAATTCTTACTCCTTAAATAAAAAATATACTCAGTGAAGCCAATAGAACAACTCAGCCAAGCCAAAGGCTAAAAAACCCATTAAAAGCACCAGGTAGAGGCAAAATTTCTTTCTTGGGACATTTTTCTGCTGACCTTTTTCAGCAGCCATGTGACCTTTGTAGCTGTCCAAGGCTGACTTCAGTCTGCTTTTGTGAGACCTCCTGCCAGTCATGCTAATTGGTTTGCTGAGCTTCCTAATTTGCAAGGATCCAGCATTGTATTGTCATTGTTTCCAGTTGTTGATGTGATGAATAGAGCAGAGACAGCTCTGTGCCATCTGCTCCTTCTCTGTGTTATCACCACATGGGTTCAGACAAGTCATGCTTAGATACAAACATCTGGAATATTAAGGCAACTGATACTTGACCGGGTAGACAAATCTCCTTAGTATTGCTAATAAAAGTGAACAAAACAAACATAGCTTTAACCTATGATGAAATTTCAGGCTCTGAACAGGAAATTATGAAGTGATTTTACACAAAACCTAGAAGTTATTGCTTATTGTTCTTGGAATGTAATTGTTCAGTGCTTCCAGAAGCATGAAATTTACACAGGCCCAGATGAGAATTAGTAATGCTTAGTTGGGGAAAAAAAAAAGGCAGCATTGCAAAATACCCTATTTTTTAATCTAACAAGTGGTTCCGTTTTGCAATTCTTACTCATTCAGTGAAGCACTTCATTGAATTAGACCCAGTGAGGTCAATAGCCTTACTCATCCAAGTAGTAGTTATGCTTCAAAACCTTTTTATTAGCATTACTAAACTTAGTGAAATGATACAGGAGATTATTTGCCTTCTCCACTGCCAGTAAACAAATAATGTCAGGACATGACACAGAACTGGATTATTTTGTTAAATGTGACTCCATACATGGAGTCTCTGCAGCCTCATTTCCTGTTGTCATTGCCTATAGTTTTGTTACTAATATTTTCAGCTCTGTTCATCCTATATCTTAGGGAAATACAGGTCAAGAGAAAAAAAAACCAAACACAAACCCCCAGAACCCGTATTTATTGCCAGTTATTATGGTAAAGAACTGGTGTCTGAGTTGTCATTCATTTGCCTCATGACACTTTACTATGGTTGACATTGGTTATTTTTAGCCTACACTGTCAAACTGATGGGAGAAGCCAAAATACTGTTCTCTCTACCTACTTACTATAAATATTCAACATCTTTTCCAGATCAATTTTTTTCCCATTTTCACTTGTGCAGAATTTCTTTTCACTATTGTGAGTTTTGCTCCACCTACGGCTTGGCAGACTTAGCTGCAATTCTTTCTGAATTTCACGCCTCACTGAAGTCAGTGGAGCTCTGAAGAGGCACCAAGGGTCAGATGGGAGGCTGAAACGCTGAGTAAGAATTCAAAATTTATCCTATAAATTGTTGCCAAATACAATGCAGGAATGGCAACATTACAAAATTATCCCAAAAATTTTTAAAATCCACAGAGTTCTGAGAGAGTGGTTTCTGAAGTTGGTTTAAGACATATTTCACCACACTAGACAATTTTCAAAACAAAATAAAATGTTATTCCTTACTTGGAATAACTTACTTATTTGTATTTAAGATTTGGTGTACAAGCCTGAAACACCCTGGATTTGTTACAGAAGCTTTAGGAGCACACTCCTTTCCAAAAACACTGCCATGTTTCAGCAGCCAGGTCTCCAAGAGTTCAGCTCAAAGCTGTTGCATGTAGCATAGAATAAAATAATTTAAAGGTTTCCCAGAGCAGTAGATCCTATTCAACACGTGAGTTTCAGTCACAAGATCCTCCTTAAGCCCACTCATGTTTATAATTGTAGTCTTTTAACTCTCATGCCAAGACACAGAAAACTAAAGCTTCTTTCCTGTGGTGGTTGTTCATTTTTATATTCCATGTAATCTCTAATTTTAATATTTCACAAGATAAGCTTGTCAGTGCTCAGTAAAGAACTGGAATCAATTGTTACTTTTTCCCAGTCTCTATAGTTCTCTTTTAAAACAAATGCCTAAATCAAACAAAGCTGCATATTTCAGAAGACTAGGTAAATCAGGCCTTAGAGTGCTTTTAGGCAGGTCTCATTCCTCTCTCCAGCTATTCATCCTTAGCCTGGGAGATGACTACTCCAGCTCCATTTAGCAGCATTCTTGCAGGGGATTTCAAAGCAACCTTTTCTGCACCTGAGACTGTAACCCAGGAGAGAGGGCTTAAATTCCAAGCCACTAAGTGATCAGCTACAACTTGCTCTGAGACTGATGCCTGTCCTTCAGCTGCAGCACTTTGGCTGTACTAAGAGATATCCTGAGTAGTTCTTTCCTCACCTGCTGTGCACTGTGCTGGCAAACAGCAACTGATGTCACAGGCTTACTGCAGCATTAATGTTTCTTCTCTTCCTTTTATCTGCTAAAAATGGTACAGAGGTGACTCAAGACTTGTGACTGAGATAAGCAAAAATTAAATACTCAGCAGGAAAGGCTCTGCCAAGGTTTCCAGAGCCTGAGCTGGTTCCCTGCCATTCTCGTCCATGGGATAGACCTATTCCTGGTACGACCCCAGTCCCTTGGACTATGGGCCATGGCTGGATCCCCCACTCCAGCCTCACCATGGAGGCTGAGGGGGTGGAACAGAGTTTGGGAACTGCTGGGAGAAATTCTTGAGGCTGAGGTTTACCATGGTGTTTCTGGGAAAGAAACATCAGGAAAAATCCCTTTCTCCTCCTTTCTTTCCCACAGCCACTGCCATGCTTCAAACTCCAACCTCTGTTGGTTCCAGCAGCAGATTTAGCCAATTTAGGATGTGCTGCCCCTTGTCACAGGAGAATTTCATAATTCTAATACTGTTTCTAACCTTTTAAATCACTGTGAAGATTACATATTTATCATTCATTTCTGAAGCCAGGAGACACTGCTAATCATTAGATACAATATTAGAATCCTTAAATTCAATATTAGTACAATTTTACTCAGGAAGTTTGGCATTATCCTAGTCCAAAGCCTTGGTGCTCTATTAGTGATCTGAGTTTGACTAAAGGATTCTCAAGAAAATTCTCTGACATAACGAGAATTGCTCAACAGTGGAAAATATAATCCTTTTGCAACATGCTGAGTGTTACCCAGGTCTAGATTTTGATGTTTAAGACAAAGGGACAAACACACACAATCAGCAGTTCTGTGTAAAAACAAAATCTAGAAAGGAAATCAGAAAAGTCCCCTGCAGTGAGTCATGGCCTTCTCCAGGGCTCTGTTGACTCTAGGCACTCTGTCCAGATTAAGATTTAAACCTGGGTCCATCTAGGCCTAATTTAAATTTGATTGTATACTTACTAGCTTAATTTACTGTCTTCCTGAAACTTTATAGGAAAGTTAGATATTCACTATGACATCAAGCACAAGAAATTTCAGACCAAACCCACCTTTCACATGATGCTTAAGGCAATACTTTAATTAACTTCAGGAAGCAGTGTAATTAAAGATAAATCCTAGATTTCATATAGTATAGAACAGCAAGAAGGTCATAAACATATTTCCTCTTTTCCACACATGCTTAGTTAGAATTGTCAGTGGACTTCACAAGAACTCAAAGCACTGTTCATTATCACAACCTTTTGATTACACAGAACACCTTTAAGTCTTTTTTAACAAACTAGTCACTCCCAGAATACCAAAGCTTTTCTTGCAAACATCCCTGTCTTCCTGCAGGTCCATACACACTTTGGATATTTCCAATCAAATCAATACAGCTGTTTACATTGTAAAGGCAAGGTTGAGAATAATTATTTATAAGATACAGCAGAACACCTGGCCATTCTTAAAACACCTCTCAAATGATGATTGCAATGTGGTTACAGTTTGCTTTCTAGGGAATCTTCCTTCCAGGGTTGTCACAACCTTCCTAAGATTTCACAGCATATCTCTGTCACTCAGCATTGCTATCAGTAAAATCCAAGTTGTTTTGCAATTCTGTAATGGTACGAGACAGATAATTATTACTGAGTGAATACCAGTAAAAAGCAAAGACTTTTGGGTTAATAGTAGCTGATGTGGCAAGAAAAATCAGGCTTCTGCCTTATTTAGTCTTTGTGCAGAGCTCACAGCACTTGTGATAATGTTCGATCTGTATTTCAGCAGATATTGGTATTTCCCCAATCATTCACCAGGACTCGGAAGGTTTTCTAGTCAGTTCAAAACTGGTTCTCTTATGTATTTACTGAACTGACATTTGGGCTCGATACTGGGAGAGGAGTCTCTTCCCACACTCAGCATTGCCAACTGGCACAGTTTTATTTCATGGTTTCTCCTGCAGCCCCAGCTCCTGGAGCAATGGGACTTTGTGAGATTAGCTTCATAGTTTTTTCTTTTTTAAAATGACAGTAGAGGAACACTTGAGTTAGTGCTTTTTCTGTGTTTTCATAGAGTCCTCTACAGGCACAAAGGCAACAACATGGTGTCTAAAGGAAAGCGGAGATTTTCAGATGATAAATGGCTGCGGGAACAAGGCTTCAAGATAAACAACCGAGTGAGATCCATTTTGAACCTGAAGCCTTGGCAATTCTGGCTGTGTAGTTATTATCCTCTGAGACAGTTTCAGTGTTTCTTCCAATAAATTCAACTTAATAAATTTCATTTTTAATTTTCAACTGACCTTCTACACTTGAATTTTATTTTCATAGCTTAGTTACTGATAAGAAGCAGTTCATGTTATTATTTATGCTGTCCAGGGAATGAAAAATCATATTTCATAGAATTTTTCTATGTTTCAATATTTCTTTTGGGTCAAACCCAAAACTGTTTAGAAAGTTTTTTTCCTAAACACTTAAACCCATTCTCGTTATTCTAGTTATATTTATTTGGGGTTTTTTAGTTTTTGAATTTGCCTCTAGAGGGTAAAGATCCCATAAATGATAGACCATTTTCATAGTGGGAGACAAGTTCAAATTCATCCTCTGCCAGATTCACAACAGAGATTCTCAGCCCCTTTCTGCAGCAGGGACTTAAACCACTAGATTCACTGTCTTTTTTTCACTCTTCCACCCTATATAGCCAAATAAAATTTTGTACACTTTCCTTTAGGGAAAAGTTTTCAATGAAACAGGTGTAGAAGGATATAGAAGTAAGTATTGGTTTGGGAAAATAAATTCTGATCTTTCTGAACCCTTTTTTCCCCAGAGCTTTCTTACACTTTCGATTTTTAGTGGTTTATAACATTTTTTTTTAAAAATACATATAGCATATTGTAAAATAAGTTATAAAGCCACGGAATGTAGCCTTCAATCCTTTATGTTCTCTAACTGAAGACTATTTTGATATTTTCTCAGAGTGCACTTCACTGTGACCCATTGAAATAATACATGGCAAGGTGAAGGTTGTTTGCTGTGGCTGTCCTGGGGCTCACATTTAGCAGCTTAAGTTTCATTACCAGTAGGATTAATGTCAAACAGTTCTCAAGGGGGCACAAGCATTAACCAAAATCTGGAAGAACACTGGGTATAGCCATTCCTTTGGCAATTTCTGAGTTACACTTATAAAACTAGAACAAACATTAAGCGGTACTTTCCCTGGTGCACTATATAGCATTATGACTGTAGCATAAGCATATATTTTGGGTTCATTAGCTTCTTACTGTCCCAAAAAATCTTGTCTAGTAAGATGTCATAGACATGAAGGATCATTTTCATGTTTAGCAAAAAGTTGCTCTGTGAAACTGGAGGAATAAAGGACCTTAAAGCTGCTTGGATGAACAAACTTGCACTGACCTCTGATGGCTGTGAATGTGTATGAAACACGGTACCACAGTTATTTGTGCTTCCTTAAAAGCACCAGTGCTCCAATTAAAATAATGTTGACAAGAAAAAAGCTCTTTTGAGATGGAAACCAAATGATATCTAAAGGAGTCCTGGGATTATTTTTGCTTTGCATCATCATTCTTTCGAAAGTGCAGTGAAAAGAACTTATTTTCAATGGGATGTCTGTCTTTCTGCATTCCAGCTATTTGGAAATTTCATGAGAACGTTTTATTAAAACACCTGTCCATCTTATTTCATGTTTATAAATGATTTTATAGAGCAGAAAATACACAAACGTGAAAAAACTTTTGTCACAATTTTCATGGCTGCTGAGTTCAAAATACACTACAGAAGACCCAGTTCCTGGGGCTACTAAGCTGGGAGAAGCATATGAACTGAAATCATTGTCAGTGTGGTACAAAATGTCTTGTGATCTTTGCAATGGGCCCACCCGGCCACCAAAAAGGTTTGGAGTTTGGGGGAAAGCAGACTTCATTCTGGCAAGATTTTCTCACAAGGGTTTGTCCCTGAGGTAAACTCTGAGAATTTCTAGGGCTTTATCCACTTGTCTTAGAGCAGCAACTTTCACTTGCATGTGAAACTATCATTCTATTAATATACCAAGCATGAAGGAAGCATTTTGTGTAAGAGAATATCACTTTTACCTGTGTCACCTTGAACAAGCAGACAGGTTTGTCAAAGTGTAATAGAGGAGGTGATCTGTTTTGGTGGGGTCTGAATCAAGTTCTTGGAGCTCAAAAGCACAGATGGGAACATAAAACCAGCTACAGAATTTCCATCTTGTTGAATGGCCCAGCTTTTCAGCATTTTATTTTGTTCTACTTTGGAGAAAAACTCATAATCTTGAAATACTGAAATGTCTGTGATAATTTAATATTAAACCTGAAAATATAGCATAATAGTCTGTCAAAATATAAGGAAATGAGAAAGACAAAAGTAAATAAGAAAATGCAAGCAAAATAAACTCATGCCTTTTTTTTTTTTGTCAACAGTATAGTTTGGATGGAAATAGTCCTGCAAAAAATTATTTTGCTGAAAGTACATTTTTCCAAAGTAAATGTAAAGGCAGCAGTCTTGGCACAGGAATCCTGATTACCAATGACATTGCCAAAAAAGCCTTTCCTGAATTACAGAGGTTCCTCTGCAGGGAGTAGGTAGGGAGGGTTTTATTCCAACTTCTTGTTGATAACACAAGGCCACTAAGAGACTGTTCAATGCTTGGTTTAAATTAGAGAAGCCTCATTGCTGTACAATCTGACTGTGTATGAAGACAGGGAGTTTAAAGGCTGAGCTTGCCAGACAGGATGTGAATCCTGAAAAGCTTTGCAATCACAGCTAGCTGGAACCTGACACAGTGAACAGAGCATTGGGACTCAAAAGCACCTGAAGCCTAAAGTGGCCATTGAGGAAAAACTCCCAGCAAAGTCACAGCATCCTCTCTACACCCATTTCCACCTTGTTGAAGGCTCTTTATGCTGCCAGAGAAGTGGGCTTTGTCAAAATGAAGCATGCTGTAAAATCACTGCTTGTGAGCTTCAAACACAAGCAGATGTGATTTTGTATAAGAGAGGTTAGACTAAAGTGACCACGAAAGATCATGCTCTTATCTTACACTGCTTATATTTTTGAGGCCATATTATGTGCTATAAATTGAGTGTAAGTCCAGCACAGTACTTGGAGAAATCTAAAACTGACAGGAGAGGGACTCATTTGCAGGTGGAGAAGCAGAATATTGTGAGTGACACAATTCATAATTCATTTTGGCAGGGAATGGGTGAAAAGTGGTGCCCTGGTGGCACCTGCAGAGCTGCTGCTGCACAGACAGCAAGCACCGGTGGCTGGAAAGCTTTGAGATGTAGCCTGCTCTCCCATAGATACATGGCAACATCCAAAAAATCCCAAAATATACCCATTAAATTTCTTACTTGCCTTGGATTGTGCCAGTTGGATGGTGGGTTCCTGCTGAGTGTTGTGATGTAAGACTAGAAAGTCAAATGTGTATTTTCAATTACTGGAGTGTCCTTAAATGGGAAATGATTTGTACAATTAGAAAAATTGCTGATCATTATTGGGTCAAGTAATTGCTTGATCAAATGACTTTTACAGCAGACTGTACAGAATGTACAATTCACAGTTCATTTTCTGGGATAATCACAAAATGAGCAGGAAAATTGGCCAATTTATTAAAAATTATTATTATGTTTGATTATGCTTGAGAGCATTCTGCTAAATCCAGCTTCTGCTCACTTGAATTTTGGTTTCTGAACTGCCACTGGGAACACAGGTGAAAGCTATTGCAAGAGTGGCTCTGATCAAATCTATACCTAAAACTTTTTGAAATAAGAAGATAATTTTTTTTAACCATTAAGTGAAGAAGTAAAACTAAATTTACACTTAGTGGAACATTTTTCAGATTGCTGAGGCAGCAGGCTTTTCCAATCTCTACTGCAAAGGACTGTACATTCACCAACTTCTTTAATCTCTTTAGTAAACAGAAAAATCTTGCTGGTAATATATTTTGTAGAAATATAAGAGTATTTGAGCTGAAACATTCCATGAACTTTTTTGACCTCAAAGTTATGACCAACCTTTGTAATATCAGAAAGTGAGACTATGTGCTAGGAAGTACCTAAAATAACCTAGTATAACTTCCTTAATAATATAGTCAGGAAATGCTGAGGGAAGTGAGAATGGAGGAAATATTAATTTTTTCTTTTTTTTTTCCATTGATAAACAGACTTTTTGCCATTGTACAGCAAAATGAAGAAGTGGCACAGGAATAGGATCGGAATCCTGACCTATTAATTCATGTTTAACAGAGAAGAAAACCAATTAAATAAGAACCATGGGAAAGGGAGTTTGCTTATTTAAGTGCAGGGAGGTCACAAGATCTCAGGCTGCTACTCTGAGGTGGAAGGATAAATTGTGTAGAGCCACCAAATGCTGATCCTAAGTTTAATTACATCTCCTTCAGTGCAAAGCAGATGACAGTGGCACAGGAAGCCCACAGCTGCACAAGCACTTTGGAAGTCACTAACTCTGAGCAGGAACATCTGGGAGGGAGGACAGCAGAGTGCCACATGAGTGAATCAAACTGAAACATGCAGTGGAGCAATAACCAGGAGAGGAAGGAACATTGGTTGCCTGTGGGAAGAGAGAAACTACTTCTGAGATACAAATTCTACCATCAGCATTGTGATCTCCATACCAGCTTAAAACAATCCATTAATTGCTCAAGATGCCCTGTGTTTAGCTGGGGTAATTAGCACACATAAGGCTGTTTGAGTATTTAGAAAAAAATAAATAAAAAAGACAAAAAGAAGAGACAGCAATGTCAGAGTACTTCAGTTTCACTGTGAGATAAGCCAGCCTTAGGCAGATGTATAGCAATGATCTTGTAAACTGAAGTGTCTTGCCTTCAAAATGTTTTACCTCAGGAAAACAAAGGTGTATTAGTTACCTTGAGGTGAAAGAAAGGAAAAAAAAAAGCTGCTCCAGCCCCAGTGAAGACAAGTAGTCAGTTTAATTTACTGTAAGGAAAGCAGCAAGGCTGTGCCTAGATAAGAATACAGCAGTGGCCTCAGAGACTTAGCCAGAGGCAAGCACCTGAAGTGTCACCTTCCCTTTGGTATTTGTAGTGACATAATCCACATTTGTTAGCGTGCTCTAACAAGCTCATCTATCTTGAGCAACGAAGGTAAAACCTTCTTCTGTCTTGGTTTTGGGGTCAAAGGCAAAGCTTGGAGAAGGTTATTAGCGGAATCAAACATATTCAGAATTGCTCGGAAACTGTTTTATTTAAAATTTGATTTTCTTTCGCTGCCAGATTTCTACAGGGTTTTGTTTTGTTTTCAGTAAACAAAGGTACCTATCATCATCTGCTGTTGAAGCTGTTTTATCTTTTCCTTGCCTTAAACACAACCCAATATATCAATTCCCATATCTCACTCCAGATACAGTCTCAGCTTCTGAGAATGAAGTTATTTGTGCAGGATAAAAGCTGTACCTTCCTGTGACATTAAGGATCAGTCCCTTCTTCCCCAGGAGCTTCTGGAAGGGAATACCCCCAAAAAGCAGCAGCAGTAGTCAGCAATTTTTAAACAGTCATTTAAATTAAAGGGAAAAATCCAGACCTTATAGATTAAAATGGAGGCAAAGTCATGAAATTCATATTAAATATAACAAAATCAGAACCAGTCTAGACCTTTTTGGTTACAATTTGCTGATGAAGCAAGAGTAAAACCTTACTCAGGAGAAAGGCCAGCTTCTCAAAGCCAGCACACAATCTGTCAGGCATCTCCCCTGAAACTGTATAACCTTTTTCTTCCATCCTTTCAGGACGCTTGTGTTCAGGTAAGAGGACTCTTTATTAGCAAGTGGGATATGAAGATTTTTCCTGTTCTAATAGTTGCATACACAGAGACTGGAATGCCCTAGAAACTGAAGTTTTCATTGAGTTTGAACTGAGACCACAAGATTTATGCCCTGTACATATTTGAGAACATTTTTGTACATTAAGGGTATATGGTCATATTAAAGGGTAATTCTGATCCTGTGCTACGAGCTAGAGAATTTATAGTTAATAAATCCTCCCTATACAATTTTAAAACTCTCAAAGAGTTACAAGCTGAGTGGCAGGCATTCAGCACACAGTAAGATCTGTAGGGATGTTAACAAACTGGCCTATCCCAGCTCTACCCTTATCCTTTCAGCTCTATCAGTTTGGTATTAGCTGAACCTCATTTAAAACAGAATATTAATCTACTGATAATAACATGTGGGATAAATGCATCACAACCAGAAGCTGTCACAATCTAAGCCAAATTATGAGCAGGAGACATGGAGGGTGGGAAGCAGCATAGAAAATTCCCAATATGAGACATGATTGTCACATGGAATGCAGCAGTCAAATCCTTGGTGTTTGCAAACAATTTGCATATCTCCACCGAAGCAATCACACATGCCAAATCACTAGCGCAGCACAACCAGTATAGCCTTCTGCTTCAGTACTGAACATAACCAGTTATTTGGGTACCTTTCTTATGGTTCAGATCCCCCTGTCCCTCTGCCTTTACCTTTTGTAGCCAAGGGTTGTTTTTAATTCTTGTGATTTCACTGAACTACAAAAGAACATGTGACAGAGAAAACCCCAAAATTAATTTACACCCATTTAAAATTACATTAGCATTAACAAGTGGCCTTCTATTCCACTCTGATTTTTAATTGAAATTCAATCTATCTGTACTCAGAGGAACATATAGGGTGTAATTTTCAACAGTGGCTCAATTTGTTTTCTAGCTTTCAGTGTAATTGTCCTCAGCAGGGACGAAAAAGAAAAGAAACAAAACAAGCCAGAGACCTCTCAAGAATTGCACAGTCTGTGCCAGATAAGAACACTGATAAAATTTCCATTGAAATTACTGTGGTTTGGAGCTTAATCCGGAGTACCAGCTTGTAGCTGAACTGGCCAGTGACAGCAGCACCATGTGAGAGGCTCACAAAATCCCCGCCCAAACACTCAGCACTGGCGTACCATATCAAGATCTCTGAAAAAGAGAGAACCTGTGCTCAAGCATCGCCCTGAAGACTGTGGTAAGAGGGAGAGCCAGTATATCCACTATTTTGTCTCTATCTAATAAAAGGATCTTGAAGCAGACAGCAGATGAAGTTACCTCCTTTGTACTGGGAATTAAATCTCTCTCAATGGTCCCAGATCTAGGAAAGGTACAAAATCAGTTCAAAATAGAAACATGGGAGAGTATCTCAGATGGGAAAGAAGATATGCTGGCTGAGCCCTTCAGCATGGATGGCAGTGATATGCGACTAGTCTCATTTATCTGGAGATCTGGGGCAATCAGAGACCCAATTGCTGACTGTATCACTTGATCTGTATGATGGTTTTTAATAAGAGCCCATAATCTACAAAATATAGGGTTCCAAGATATCTCATTCAAACCTTACATTAACCCCAGCTATTTCAAGGTAATGATTGTGATCTCCACTTCTGTGTCTTTTACAGCGCAGACCTGAAGGTGTCACACAAGTCCAGGGGCAAGCAAGTCTCCTGTACTGCCCTGTCACACATGTAGAGATCATGGAGCTGCATGTGGACCAGTCTTGAATCCACCACCTCTGATGGCCACACAGTCCTGCAGTACAGAATTGTTACTTGGGAAAAGAGGCAGAAATCCTCTCTACAACCAGTAACATGCTGCTGACAAAAAGCCTTGCCTGCACCCCAGATGTCTGCAGCACTCCCAGGGCTCACTGTGACATGCACACATTTCCGTCTTAGTGGACTTAAGCTCAGCCTGAGTTTAAAGTGTCCACAAACACCATCTGCCCTTGCAATGAGCACAACACTTGTTCCTGTCTGCGGTTCCAGCAGCCCACCCTGGGACCTGGAAACAGCACGTTGCTGCACAAGCCAACAGATGGCTGTCTTGCATTTCTTTCCATTAACAATCACATTTGCTACAGAGAAACAACTGTCACTCCTCTCTGGAATCTATTTCCCATCAGGATTCTACGTGATTTTGCTAAAAGAAGGAATAAGACATTACCTAAACCATTCCAGCTTGTACATGGAGAAAATTTTAACTGTGACATGACTGCTGCACTGTTTAAACATGCAACTGCTGTAGTAAACATTCTTTTTTTTTCTCATTAGGCTTCATCAATTTCTGTACCAGATTTTTTTCTGCTTTTATTTAAATCTTTTCAGTCTATGTGCATTCAGCAGAATTAAAACAATAAATGCACATGGATATAGTCATCATCCAGCATAAGTAGGCAAAAGTACCTAGGAAATCAGAAAAATGACCCAGTAGTTTTACCTGGCCTTCAGAATCTCTAAGTCAATAGTTTTTTCAGATCCTAAGCACCCTTGGCTGAATACCACAATAAAAAAAAAGTGAATAATTTTGTCATAGGCACTGTCAGCCCATTCAGTTATTATTTGTGGCTTATTATTAACAACTGCATATGCGTATCTGCGTGACAAATGTTTTTAGCCCTGAAGATGTTTGTGAATCCTAAATACTTCACAAATAGTCAGTGAATAATTATCCATGCTGGAAAGTAATATTGCAAATCATTACGGGTTAGATCTTTTCGGTGATTTTCCCATTTTAATAGACTGAATTATCTAACCATAGTGTAGAAACAGAAGACTTGCTTAAGCAGACAAATCAAATGCCTGAAAAGAAATAACAGATTCTTAAAGAACTAGTAGCAAGTTAATAAAACATCCACTTTTTAATAATTGCTTCTTTCCTTTTTTTTTTTTTTAAGTGGCAAGCGTTAGAAGAATTTTTGAGCAATTAACACATTCATAGAAAACCTGATCGTTCAGGAGCAGGAGAAAAGGAAAAAAAAAGACTAATCAGTTCAGTAGCTCATCAAGAACAATTTTGAACATTTTTAGTCCATAATGGACTTAAAGATTTACAATTAATTACCATTGTCAGAGTGAAATCCCCTCTGTTCTTTAGGATTTAGACTTCATGCTGGACAAATTCATTCTTCAAAAGACATAATAAACACAACTTGAAAGAGTGCAGTGCAGATTAGTGGACAGAGGACTTAAAACTACAGATGTTTGCTTGGATACCAATTTAAACTCAATTTTGCTATTTACTTTTGTCGTTGGCATTCCACAGAGAACATGCATGTCAGACATGTACCAGCAAATATTCCCACAGTGGTCACTTGAAAACATGTAATTTCTTCTTTACAATCCTCTGTCCTCAGAAAATCCCCCCTTCTAAATGCTTTAGCCAAAAGCAATAATATTTTGGATTTGAGGCACATTCTTGAAGCTTCATGGAACTTGCACTCCCTTATATGCAGAGGTCAAAAAAAAGGCTGCTTTCTCCTGTTAGGAAATACAGGAAATGCAATATGAAATGTAAACTTCAGGAAGACAAGCCAGGAATAGAATTAAAGACAGAGGATAATATGTTTTGTCCAGATTATTTGACCAAAACTGAAACCCACTTGGGGGTTGTAACTCGGTTTATACAAATCTATTCATTTTCAGAAAGCAGACTGCCTAGATTAAAATATTTTTTAAATAAACATTTCTGGTGGAAAAGAACACAAACAATCCACATAGAGAAGCAGTTTCAAATTCACTATTCCAGGATAAAACCTAGAGTCCTGATAAAAATGTTTATGGCACAGCCATTAAGAGAACAGAAATGCTATCATGTGACTAACATGCCAAATAAATTATTACCTCGTCTGAACAGATGTCAAAAGGAATTTATAGCTCAAAGTTACTCAGGTAATCATTCTAAACAAATACTGCTTGGAAAAACACAACTGCTAATTTCAAAAGAGAAAGGGAAAATAAAACTTATCAAATGTAATTTCTTCTGTTACTTACTCACCTTAACACATCATTCCTCAGTAAGGACCTCCTTCCAAAACTGTATTACCAGGTGAAAGAGAATGATGGTGACTCAGAGGTATGCAAAAGGTTTATTTTTTGGGGATAATAGGAAAAAAATATATAGTTACTCACTCGGGGAGAGTTCACATGGTATCAGATCCTTACCTTGCCTTTTCCCTCTGTCTTGGTGATGGTTCTTCTTTGACATAGTAGAGCTCAAACGTGAAGATGAGGCCCAAGGGTGAGGCTGGAACCAGGGAGGAACAGACAGCTGAGGGTTTTGCAGAATGTGTTTGCATGGAATCTTTGTCACCAGAGTCCAATCTTTCCAAGTTGCCAAAGATGACGAGGATGTTGATGGTCAGTACATTCACATGCTGGTGAGCAAGAACAGGCAGGAGACCAGGGATGTGACACTGATTACAGTCATGATATTCCTGAGGTCCTTTTTGTTCCATCCACCCTGGCACTTCAACCTGCAACATTTGGAAACAGGAGAGTGAATAAGGAACTCTCATTTGTTCTGCAAATAAAGACAATCTTGCCTTGACTGTGACTCCTAGGCATGCTTTTGAAAGCATATACTGCACAGAGACTCTTTGATCCGCAACAATTAACAGGCAAAAATTCTTGTGCAACACTAGGGGAAAAAAAAAAGGGCAGGTTTTGACAAGCCAGCAACAGAATGACCAGCACACGAGGCTGAGGGTGAAGGCACAAAAGGCATTTGTTCAACTGGGGCTTGGCCTTTTATAGGGTCCTGAGGGAAGGTTCTGGAACTGGGACATGATTGGATGGGAGTGGAGGCAGAGACTGTAACTAGGCAACCAAACAGCCAATCGGAGGCAACTCGCCAAAGGCGGGAAAATGAACCAATAGGGAAACAGGGTTCAGGGTAAAGGTGGGAAACTGTAAGGGGGAAGAAGACAAGATGAAGGAGAGCCAGGGATAAAACTACAGGGGATCTGCCATGTTGGGGATCAATCTGAGGGGTGCAGATGGGGAAATAACCATGGGGAAAACCATAACCGGGGAGGTTCTGCTTTCTACGAACAATCGTCTACTCACGGGTTGATCCCTTTAAGAGCAATCATATGCAGGATCAAAAAATGTCCGTAAGCAATTACAGTCCTTTTTTTAAGCCTCTGCCGCGCATGTTCGAAACTCCCCTGTCTCTACTTGGTCCTCGGCCTCTCTGTCCTCGTTTGCCAATTTTTGGAAGTTTCTTTTCCACACCTCGTAGCTGTCACATTCTCCCACAAGGTTTTTACTGGGAAAATATGCAGCCCACATTTCTATGGAAGCAGACTATATTAAAAGGCAGGATATTTGTGAACTGAAACCACCACAGCTAAATTGTTCCTGCTCCAGTACTTGACATACTTCAGTCTAAGGGAAAGTTTTATGGTTTATGTAAGTCCTTGCACGGTGGGGACTCACCAAGCAAATACCACCACAATCTCTTTTCAGACTCTCAGCCACTCTTAAAATCCATGGCCTCATTATCCATGCCTCTTTCTTGCAGGACTTTATTTATGTGAACAGATGACTGCATTCCATTGCCAGGATGCTGGGAATTGTCCAGACTGCTGGGTTCTGCTGAAGCCACATGATCTCTTCACAGACGCTCATCCTCATGTGTGGCTGACGCAGCGATGGGCAGCCTCTCCTCAGAAGCAGGCTGGCACCCACAGAGGAATGATCACAGCCAGGGCTCCTTAACATATGCCAAGGTTACCTTGGCATCTAAATGAAACTTAAAATCCCCAGCAGAAAAAATAACTTGTGGCATTGGCTGTGGATAAGAGTGACATTCTGCAAGTCTTCCCTGTGAGTGCACTGGATAAGAGTGACATTCTGCAAGTCTTCCCTGTGAGTGCACTGGAGAGGGGCACTGTGGAAGGTTGCCAGGACCCCTATCAATACAAGTACTTGTTCACTCCGGTGTTGATGGCCATTATCAACAGCTCCTTAGAAGCAGGCTGCATTTTGCATTCAGAATGGAGCTATCAAACCTGTTTTTGTTACTTTAATTTGCTTTCAGCTTTAACTAAAATTTGGGATTCTTCCCTGCAGTCTCTATCCCTTTTACCAAATTCCCTGCTGCTTCAGAATATTTAACTTCTTATGTTTCTGAGCTGAAGCTTGTGAAATCTGCTGATCTGGCAAATAAACAAACCAGTATTGTATTTCTAGATATGGACAGGACATCTCATGCTATGACAAAAGTCTTCAAGACAGTGCTCCTCACACCTTTAGTGTCAAACCCTTGAGTTTCTGCAGTAGCTCACAGTCCTTCCCAGGAATAAGGAAAATTCCTATCGGAAAACTTTTTAGAGTTTCTAATGTAGGTGATGATGCTCAGACTGCATTCCTTGACATCCCTGACAAGATGAAGCAGCTTTAGCAGCCCATTGTCACTGGAGATGACTTAAAAGGCACAAGAGGGGCAACTGTGCTTTGCCTTCATGTCTGCACAGTTATCCTTTATGCTCATTTTAGGAGTGTTGATAATATCAGGTTGCTATGAATAGACTTTTTTCTACATGCACTTATGTTTGACTATTTCAGATTCACTGGCAAACCACAGGAATCCCATTTCTAGATACAATATGGTCTTGGAAGATTCTCATGGTGCCCACGATCCAGTTGGTGTGCAGAAATACCTAAATGGTTGCATTATTTTTTTTTAAAACTAAAATGAACTCAGTAACAGCATAAGTCTTTTAAAAATATTATTGATATCTTTCTCCATCCAGCTATTTATTGGAAAATTTATGAATGAACATCTCAGTTTTCTAACTGAGACAGGTCCTTAAATCTATGAGGTACTGGTTCATATTCAGCCTAAGAACAGTAAGAGTCAAAATTATCCCCACAGAAGCACTGCTCATATTAAATGAACTTGCTGAAGTAAAGTAAAAAATATTTACAGAAGGTAGAAATGCCAGTGTCCTCATGAAAACTGGCACCCTTTAACCCCTTTTGGAAGAAACCTGATTAAAATTAAATCTAGAGGTATCCCCAGCTAGAAGCTGAGACACACTGCTGGAGAAACTCACTCAATCAATATAAAATCAGCATTTTCTTGCCTTGTAATGCCTGAGTGGGCAGTCTACTTATCCTAAAGTCAGTGATAAAGTACATATTGACTACAACAGAGCAGAGCTGACTGGACTATGGCACTGCCTTTTAGGAAATACCCCTCGCAGGTAATAAAATAACAAGGAACCAGGACAAAGAAGATCTGGATTCATCTCATAGCTCTTCCTTAGAGTTCTTGTGTGAGTCAAAAAAAAGAAGTCAGGCCATTGTTCTGTATCAGAGTTGCCAGACCAAAACCGGAGCAAAGAAATTTTCTATTCCTTCACTTCTTGTCTTAGTCTAAAAGGAAGAAAGAAGATTTATTCCCATCTCTTACTTTTCTGAACACCATACTTGTAGCAACATAGAATCATAGAATGGTCTGTGTTGGAAGCGACCTTAAAGATCCTCCAGTTCCAAACTCCCTGCTATGGGGACAGGGGGGACACTTTCCACTAGACCAGGTTGCTCAGAGCCCCATCTGGCCTGGCCTGGAACACTGCCAGGGATGGGACATCCACAATTTTTCTTCGTGACCTATTCCAGTGCCTCACCACCCTTACAGTAAAGCATTTCTTCCATATATGTAACCTAAATTCCCTTCCTTTCTGTCTGAAGCCATTATTCCTCATCCTATCACTACAGTTCCTGGTGGAATCCCTCTCTGGCTTCCTTGCAGACCCCTTTCAGATACTGGAAGGCTGCTCTGAGGTCTCCACATGCCCTTCTCTTCTCCAGGCTGAACAGCTCCAGCTTTCCCAGCCTGTCAACAGCATAATCATGAAGTGCTCTCACATGCACTGAACCCTGCGGGCACAAGCCTAAAAGTGCTGAGAGCAATACCAAGTAAGGGCTGTTTGAGCTCATGCTCAGCTATAGGACACTTTGCTGTGTGAGCCACCTCATCCCGTACATCTGCATAGAAACATCTAATTTAGACACCTAGGAAGCAGAAGCAGTGGAGGTAAAACTTTGAACACACTAATGTAGTTTTCCAAGAAACCAAGTATCTCACCACTGTGCTGGAGACAGGAACATCGCTCATCTCTCTCTCCCTAAGTGCAAATGTCTTACAAGTCAGTTCTGTGCTTAATACAAGCTGACAAAAGGAGGTTTCTATGCTGTGCAATGATACCCACTACCACTCACTGGAACAGCAGATGCTTCCAGGGCAGCCTGCTCCCCTGGGACACAGCCACTGCTTCCCACACTGCTCCAATCCCTCAGCTCCACTAGGAACTCCTCTCTTGTGGCACATGTGCACATTCATGGGTATCTCAGCCTGCAGTAGTCCAGCTAATTGAAACACACACACTGCGGAGAGCCTGAAGGAAGTGGGAGGGGAAAGCTGGTGGGCTTTGAAGGAAGCACAGCCTCCTAATTTCTGCCAAAACTGAGCAAGAGAGAGATAAAACTAAATTAGCGATATATTAAAAAAATTAATAACATCTGCAAATGAAATGAAACCTAAAATAATCACCCTAATAGCAGTATCTCTGGTGAGCATTAATGCTTAATTTTTTCTTGTATTTGATGAAGGCATCTATTAATTAAAAATATTTATACAGGGTAGAGGCTTGACAGGAATACTCTGTGCAGCTGTTCTTAAGGGAACTGCTTCTGTTAATCAGCTAGTTCTGATGAAAATGCCTCTAGTTTATGCAATGGAGGCAACATTGTACTTCAATAAATCATATTTAAGGCCTGTGCTTTCTAAATATCCTCTGTGGCTAGAACTGGATGAAGTAGGCTGCTTTCTACAGATGATACAATACACTTTCCTTTCCATTGTTTAGTTAGCTTATACTGAAATGAAACCTACATCTTATCCTCCCCCTCTTTTACCCTCCTTTTATTGTTAACCTTTTATTGAATTGTTGAACATCCAAGTACAAAAGCAGATGATCTGATATGTATGAATGTGTTGTACAAATGAAGAGGACAAAGCTAAACACACATTCAACAGTGGGTATGAAAATATCAGATATTGAGGCAGGGACAAACCAAGACTGTATGTCATTAATGAGACTATTCAAAGTAATTTTGATGGAGTTATGATTCTATTGTCATCCAGGACTGAGAAGGAATCACTTACCATTTGAAAAAAGAATTGTTAATCATTATGCAGCTCTCTGGGGCACTAACTCCTTCACGATTTTCTTCTTTGTCTCCCCTCTCCTCCTTTTTCTCCATTCTTTTTTTCCTCCTCTCATCTTTTTGCTGCTATGAAAACAGAGAGGATTAGACGTTGTCCCTGACACATTCCATTGTAAGGTTGTTAATTTTGTATTTCAGCATTTATTAGTTTGAATTCTGTATGAGGTACCTGTTGGCTGGTGAGAATAAATCAACAGGAAGGTCGCAATTGATTTTGTATTGTACTCTTGCCTTTTAAAGCCTATTGGGAACTCACTGCTTTGCTGTACTGGAATAAATGCTGGAAAGAGGACCAACCACGCTGTTCAACACTGTTCCATTATGTGAATTGTGTCGGTGCCTTGAACGAAAGTTAAGATTAAAATCCTGTTGCTAACACTGTAATAATTAACTCAGGCTAGCGAGGGCAGGAGTCTGAGCTCGTGATACCAGTTAAAAAAGCCACAATTAAACTGATGTGCCACACCTATTGGGATGTTGCCTGGAGAGAACTGAGCACTGCAAAAGAGCACTTGGAGAAATAACCAGGGAAGGTGATGGATAGAGGCAGCTTTCTGAAAGCTCTGATAAAAAGGCCCGGCTGTGCAGTCCATCATGCTTGCTAAGTCAAGGATGGGTGGCATAAAAGCAAGTGATGAATGTGTTAAATTGCTAAAAAGCTGATCAGGGGGACAGCCTAGGACTTTGACATAATGATTTCTTGAGTTTATGCTACTGTTGTGATAAAACATTGTGGCCAGCCATGTGGGAAGAACAGAGTAACTACTGCAGATCCCCTCCCTATTTCAATGCAGGGCATAGAGCTGAAGTGAACCATGGAGTAAGGAACATTCTTTAAGAGAAAGGGAAATAAAATGCATTTTAACACATGACTTGATATACATTAGGGCTCATGAGAATGCCCAGTTCCCCATGCCCTTTAC
Organism: Campylorhamphus procurvoides; assembly: GCA_013396655.1. Classification (NCBI taxonomy): domain Eukaryota; kingdom Metazoa; phylum Chordata; class Aves; order Passeriformes; family Dendrocolaptidae; genus Campylorhamphus; species Campylorhamphus procurvoides. Next base: position 222,153 of record WBMV01000643.1, read on the forward strand.
AAACTGCCGTGGGCTTTACAAGGAGATCTGTTTCTCAGCAAAAGGGTCCATGTCATTAACACTACAGTATATCCATAAGACACTGCCTGAGGGATGGAATACAAAATAACTTCCTTTTCTGGAATAGGGAGGGAAAGGGATACAACCCTCCCAAATCCAAGAGCCTTTCTCACATGGCAGTCAGTTCCACAGGCACTCACTGCCCCATCCCAAGGAGGTGCAGCATTCCCATGAAAGGAGAATTCAGCACTGATGAGCTCAGAAAGAGGGAAAAAGAGTTCCTCTGCTCCATTCCCTCTCCTAAGTCTGGCTTATACACTTTGACTGAACATAGCTTAGTATCTAAGATTTTCCTTGAGTTCTCAATTGCCCAGAAAAAAACAAACCCTTCTTTCTTCCTTTTTTCTGTATGACTCCCAGAATCTTGATTTAAAAAAAAATATTTTTTCTGTTACTGAAGATACATGTTATAGACACATCCACAACAATTTACATCTATGGATGGTTATATCTCTTTTTTTTTTTCTTAGTGTAAGATACATTTACACATTTAGCTCTGTATTGTTTTTTAATCAGATTGGGTGTTTGAAGAAATGTTTCTTTTTCTCATACAGGTTTTTTTTTTTCCACTGATCCCTGCAGTTTGGAACTTCAGTCAATGCCAAAGTCAAAGCACAGCCAGAACATCCTTTCACATGCTGAGTGAAAGCTTGAAGAGATGGAAGTTAAATTCATTCACGGCAAAGCTCATGACAAAGCTTCCACTGGCTTCAGTGAATGCAAGAGGTTTCCAGGTTATTTCAATATATGAAGAGACAAATGTTATAATGCAATCTACTGTAATTTTGCTTAACTTTAAGGAACATTCAAATGACAGGTAATTATAAACATCAGGGAAAAAATCCTCTGTTTCTAATCCAAAGAACAGTTTAAAATGTTGGTAAATGAGATTCCTTTTCCCACAAATACAGCGATTTTCCAATTCCAGTTTTACAGATGCTGTATGTACTGGCATGGTAGAAATACATATTTTACAGCTTTAAGAGATTATTCCAGTAATAACAAAGTAAGAACTCCCAAGCTTTTAGCATTTGTCCATCATTAATACACAGCATGAATTGGCCCATACTCCAGACACTTTATTCAACAACAAATTCTGATGATACAGACACATTGAGCAGCAAAGCAGAGTAGACAATAGAAAGGAAAAAGAATCATCAATCTGTCTCTAAGTGTTAGTGAACTGGCACTATTAATTTTTTTTTTCAGTTCCATTGATGTGCACCATGCTGCATGAAACACAGTGCCAGCTCACCAGCTCACGTAATTTGTCATCTTTCTGACAAAGTTCATGGATCTGTGTAAGTTTTCCCCCCAGCTGAGAACACGACTCAACATTTAGGTGTGACATTGCTTTGATAAGCTTGCAATATAAAGAAGATGGTGGCAGGACAGGCAAAAGCCTCATTGTGCAGACAGAAATGAAGACAACTGTACTCTGTCAGCACAGGTGAAAGAAAAGGGGCTGAAGAACAGAATAATAGTGATAAGTACCAGAATTTTATTTCACTACCCAGAGAAGATCTGAGGCTTTTTGCTGGCCATTTTACAATTCTTTCACTTGACTTGTTTACTGATGGAGATGTTTGCCAAGGAACTTTGGAAAAATAGTGACATATGAACAATCTGTTGCGGCATATTGTAGTCGTGGTGTTTGTGCTGCTATAGTTACCAAGCTTTTAGCATTTTTGTAATTTGTCTTGAAAAAGCTGGAACTTGGCATGAAGTTTTTGGGTGCCTCTATGTTCAAGTCAGATGGTTTTCGTATTTTTTGTTACATCTCCCCATGTGAAGAAAAGCCTGAAGATTTGCTGTGTCAAGGAAGAGGAAAAAGTGTGCTCAGATGAAGAAAGAAGCAGAAGGTGGGAAAAGAACTAAATGCATTAAAAGATTAGGAGAAACAGGTGCAAGCTTCTTTTCAAGGTGAGAAGAGTATTTACAGGATACTCACAGGTCTTATGTAACTGCAATATTAATCAGGTTATGCAAAAAAGGCCTTGGGATTTTGTGCTTTCATTTGGTTTCTGATCTTACACTAACACTGACCTTCAAGGTAGATTTCCATTGCATGTTCAACTATTTGGACTGTCTTGTGGCTCTGCTGTGGTGGGACACACAACTACTGACCCAAAAATGTAGCAAAACAAGCACAGGAGAATCTGTTAGGAAGTAGTCTAGACAGGAACTGAAGAACAGGGAAAGAGAGAAAATGGAACAAAACCCAAACAAAATTGTTGGTGATTAATCAAACAACAAGGAGAACCAGGGCTGTGTATATGGGTAGCTCCCATTGGTGCTAAATGCCTATGAAATACTAATTTTCTTTCAGAAGAACAAGACTATGTCCTCCTCCTCCTCCCCAAATCACATCCCACACAGCAAATCCTCTGTTCCTGCCAGGAGTCATCCTAAACAGAGGGAAAATTTCACCTGACACATTAGATTAATAAGGCATTCAGGTGGCATTATGGAAATCTTCACTGCTCGAACATCACGTCTCATCACAATTCTGCAACAATTTTCCTGACACTTTGAACTTTCCAGAGGTTGTTCTGAGGGAGAAGGAGGCTGAAAAAAGAGTATTACAGTGCTGTTGATGAACCTGTTAACATCATGCTTGTCCTGTACATCTTGGGGAGGAAAATATACAGATAATTCTGTTTGCTTTCAGCGTTTTGCCTTTTGTAGTAGTTTATCATTACAGCAGCTTTAAAATTAGTTAAAAATAACTAAAAAATTATACAGGGTATGTTTAACCAGCAGAATTGATTAACTAAGGAAAATGTAGCTAGAGGTTTGATGTGATTAAGTGGAATTAGACATGCATATGTATGGTGAGATATAACCTATCAACATTTGTATGGGAAGAGTAATATCCTTTATTACATTAACTGAAATATATCCATGTCTACATACAATGAGAGATATGAATGCATGTATTAGAAACAATTACAAACTAAAAAACCAATAGCTAGCCCAGAACTCACTGAAGGTTAGAAAGAAAATTCCCTCGGGGAAGTTTATTCCACAATTTTGTGATTTACTCTTCAGGAGCTCACAGCAGCCATGGTTGCATACTGGATATGGCCCTCCAGTACTAACTTGCAACATGACAACTATGTTCTGATGTTCTCTCCATCAGTCCCTGTCCTGCTGTCTCATACCATGAAACACAAATTACCCATGAAAATGATAATTCTCTTATTAGTTTTAAAGGTCAAATCAAATGATGTGGAAAATATGCAGTGGTGTGACACATAATTTACATAATTGCGACAAAAACACTGCACTAAAGCTGTGTGAAAAAAAGTAAAGTAAAAAAATCAAGCTTCACTCTGAGGAAAAGCAAATCAGCCAGATTTGCAGTGAGAGTAAAGGGCAGCTGCACCACCAATATAGGAACACCAGCAACCCAAGGATCCCCACCCCATTCAGGTTTGGATCTACCTGTTTTTTCCACCCCTTTCCCCCAAATGTGCATACCATGAGAAAGGGAAAACAAGAGAGATTTCCTACCAATCCTGAATTTTAAACTGATTTGTTTCTAGATGTGGAATGTAATTTCTGAAGTCTTTATGTAAGCACATTACCCTTGAGTGAGGGGGTGGACACAAAGATGACATTACCAGTCCTACTTGATGCCCAAGTGGGCTAATGTGGTGTGAGCAGAGTCAGTGCTGGGGGTCTGCCCATCCCTGCCACCCTCCTTCCCTTGCCTTGGCTTTCAAGTCAAGCAGGTAAACGACTTTGGCTTTTGGATGAAGGTGCTGTCAGCACTTCCTTGTCTTTCAGGGTCTGCCATAATTTCTGGATCCTGCTTCTCCTCAGGACACAATTCACATGGCAATAAGCAGAAGTTTCAAATGCATGAGGTGCAACACCCCAAATCTCAGTGGACCGACTTGCAAAAGCCAGAGCAGCAGCCAATGTGCTTGTATAGGGAGGACTGAAACTCAGCTTGTAGCTTAATCGTGACTTCCTAAAAGTGCTCACTTAACAAAAACAGCCCCTAGGTAAACATAGTTTGAATCCATTAAAGAAAAGTCAAATCCAAACTCACCACACATAAACCAAAATCCAAGCTGTTTAAAAGCAAATTTTGGATTCGTTCTAACGCTCTGATCCTTTTCGATTACTTAAACTGATTAATATGAGGGGCTGGGCTTGACTCATGATTTAGAAGCATTTTATAGAGGAACTTGACAACTCAGAAAGTTCATAAAAAGCCTGACATCTGCCCATTTTTCCTAAAGTCTAGGGTGCCTCCCTCTCCTCTGCCTGCCTGGCACCCGAGTCATTACATCAGGCTTTCTGCTTGGTGCAGCTGGCAGCTGACACAATAATGCTGATTTCTGAGATGAACACAGCAAGTTGTCCCTATTTGTGTCAGTGGAGTATTAACCCCAGCTACATACTTGGGTACTGTGACTCAGTTTGTTGGTATAACCTCTTGTGTTCTGATATCTTAATTTATGTGCACTGTATTAACTTTGAATACATTTACTCTGCTTCTTTTTAAAAATTAAGTATTACAAAGACAGGTCTCCCCCTACTTTGATTAATTAAGGTTGATCTTACCTTAAAATAATTAAGCTGACAATAGGTGTCTACACATTAGAAAAATGGAGCATGATGTTGAGGAAGAGGTGGCTTATTACATTATGTCTCCATTTTGGATTTATGACTCAGTTAATTTCATATCATATATATTTATCATCCGGGTTCTTAATAGAACTTTTTAATCAGAAGAAGTGAGAAAGATCACTTATTCATTTGACACATTATAAATTAATAAAAATGCAATGAATGAGCAAATTCAAATGGCCTTCACACCAGGAACCTTGCTGCTCCTGAAGTGCAAAGCTCTGTTATGAAATAGAAGAGCTGAAATTCTTTTAGCTATCAACGAGCACTCATCAAATTCACTGCATATATTAAAGGAATCCCCACAAGGTATCTATTGAAGGTCAAGTTATTTTACATTTCCATAATATTAAAAAGAGGGAAAAAAAGTAATACAATGACAAACTGAAAGAGGGCATCAGGTAATTAGATACGGAACATTTGTGATCCGGGCATTCAGAAAACTTTAAATTAAGTTTAGAAAAGAGCAATACTGTTCACTTTTTTTTCCCAATCAGATTAACAGCTGCCTCAAAATACAGCTGAGCTGAATTATAGTAAAGTCATGATAAAAATCAGTATGCAAATTGCTATCAGAGACACTACAGGTGGAAAAAATCCAGGCAATACTGATCAATCCCTGGAATATTCTTACAATTCTGAAATATTACCAGAAATTCATATGTATGATAATTGTGTGAATTTCCTTTTTTCCTAAACCTTCACAACATTATATATGTGTTGATGTGTATTAAAGCTCTTAAAGCTTAGGAAATCAATATATTTTTATAAAAATAAATGAATAAAAAAGCCAAGCACTGCATATTCAAATGTCTTATTTTTACTACTGCATCCCTCCTCATCCCTAGGCTTTTGTTTTCCCTGACTACCTGCTTTACCTTGTCTCTGACAGCAGATTTGAAGGGCAAGAGCTGTCACCCTTGTTAGTGCAATAACCTGCACAAGCAGGCCTGCAGATGTTGTAATAATAATAATAAATCAGGGATGGCTCAAACATGGGAAATATTCCTTGTCATGGAACAGTTGGATCTCCCATGGTATCTGGGCAGACCTTCCTGCCCTGACCAGAAGCATACAGAGTTTTGGAGGGCCCATGCTGGGAATGAGGAGCTTGGCTTTTCTCCCACTGTGTGCATTTTCCCACTTTCCTTGGCTGACACTACTCAGGGTGCTTGTGTCATGCACTCCCCTATTAACATGTGAACTAAGGTCAGCTATTATTTTGCATTTAAATATGTCCATTTTCTTGATTTTGAGAAGAATTATATTTATAATCATTAACTTTCTATTAACTGGAGGTTACTCAGACATTGAAGCCAACTTACAGACTTTGACCCACAGATAGCAGGTGTCAATTAGGCATGTTTTTTAAAATACATATTATTATGCTGAAATGGCACAAAGCAGCTTTAGCATGAGTCCTGGGCACGGCAGACTTCATTAATTGTGAAGATTTTTGCATCTGATGTGGATCCAGCCCAGCAAGAGAATGGGAGGTGCAAGCAAAAGACTCCCCCATGGCTGATCCTGGGGGACAGAGCTGTATCCAGGAATCGTCAGGACTGACCCTGTCACCTTTCAGTCACTCTGGGTGAGTGTCACACTATTAAGGAACTGTTTCTGGGTTCCGTAACTTGATTCTTCCCAATATCATGGGGGTAACAAAGATCAGTAGAAGGCACATTATAAGGTCAAATGTTGGCCTTTGGTTTCTAATGTGATTATAAATGAAGAGACACATAAAATTTTTTATTGCCATTGACTGTTTTTCTTCTCTGGTATGTGCTGTTCATTATCCTGGACTGGAGGGTTCCAAGGACAGACATTGTGTACTGTGCCAAATGACACAGCTCTAATCCTTATTGGGGATTATCAAATACTACAGCAAAAATAAAAATGACACGCACTTCTGGACAACAGAAGAAGAGACTGAAAACTGTGAGGTCCACCATTAGATTTGTGAATACCACTTGAAACATCACAGCAGTAACAGACTGCTGAGGGGTTTGTCTGGAAGTTCTCATTCACAGCCCTGCCCTGCAGGTAACTGTGCAAGCCTAGTCAAAAGCCATACATATTTCATGCTTATTGTCACTTTATGTTTTTGAGACAAAAAGTGTGGAAAGTTATAAACTGGATAGGGAAGACACATTTAAAATGAGTAAAAGTTGTGGCTTAGGACAGTTGGAAATAGTTACATTTCTCCCAACTCTCAAGATCAGGCAAGATTTATTTTTCATTTGTAGCTTGGTTCTCTATGGGAGCACACGGACACTGTAATCTGTCTGGCATATAATAGCTCCAGACTGGATTTAGATGAGTGAAAGAGACATTTCTGAGAAATATCAGATGAGAAAACAAACCGAAAGACAGACCCATAGTGCAAAACGGGAAGATTACGTACATACCAGCTTATACAGCATTACTCATTGCTGCCCTCAGATCAGAACAAGATTTTACCTGAAAAACTAATATTGAGCAAAGAGAATGAAAAAACATGAAGAAGTTGTAAACTTACTTTACAACATGTTTTTTTTCAGGGGCTAAGGATCAGATTTACACAGTGAAATGATGATCACTGGCTGATTGATGTTTTCTGAGTAAGAGAAGAAAAGGCAGTAGTGGTACAAGCCTGTCAATTTTGGACTAAATAAAATTATTGAAAGTGTAATCTTTTTTTAAGACAGTATTTTAAAGTTGTTTTCTCCACTGCTGTGTATCTGGCTTTATGCAGTCCTCCTCTGCATGACAGAGGGGAACCTGGTTATGTCCCTGATGGGCCAACAGAACTGCAGTTCTCCTTGCCCCTCTTGAAGTCCAGTTGCCCACATCAAACTGAAAAATGACCTCCTCCCCCAGAGCCCCCCTTTCCTGCATGACTGAGGGCAACCAAGTAGCTTCCAACATGATGAGCTCTTGGGTTCATCTGCCATAAGCTGTTAGATGAGAATGATTGGGATATCTGGAATAACGGTCTGCTGTGTCTTCCCACTCTGAGGCAGTGAGAGTAAGGAGCCTTACACTGGCATCTGAGGTTGTAATAGGTGGGGATTCCCTTCAGCTCTAGATTTCACCAGGGTGAGTGAAAAAGATGAGAAAACACAGCAGAAACGTAGAGGAGAAACCCAGCTGCTGTTATCTGACTACTGAAATGTTCCTAAATGAACATTTCAATGTGGACTTATGAATTTAGGTCTGAGGAAGAGCCTGGATCTGTATAGCCATGGACCCTCCTGAAAAGCAGCAACGAAGAGCTCCTAAATGCAAATTCCCTACTCAGCCATCATCACTGCTGACACTCTATCATCATTTGGAGGCTGTGGGTGTAATACTGGTGTTACTTGAACTGGTTTCGATGGTACAACAGCAGTGATTTGTCTCCCTAAGGCTGGTCTTGACAGTAGCTGCTGAGACACCAGAGTCAGACCAAGAAAAACATAATTATGGATTATTCTGACAGCCAGTCTGTCAGCAAATTATTGCCTAACCTACAACTACACATGGCTCATGCCCAGAAAATGAATAAGACTCAAAACAGATCATAACCAAATGTATTCCGGTGCAAGAAAAGCCAATTTACTGACCCTTCTCCCACCCGCAGAAGACACCTGATGTAACTTCACTTATGCTAGGACACACTGACAGCAGGGAGAAGGAGGAGGAGGAACTTCCAATCTGGCATAAACAGTAGCTCTTCTCATAGGTTTCAACTCCTTGGCTAGAAGATGTCAAGGTAATGAGTCCTGAAGTGAGCTCTGTGAGATGTTTATCTTCTGAGGGCAATGGAAACGTTACATTCGTTTTTTCTTTTTATTCAAAAGGGAACCAAACAAAAAGATCCCAGACTAAGCGAATGAATGGAATGGAGCCCTGTGAAGAATATTCACAGCCATATTTCAGGAGCTATTGTCTAGATTTTTCTAAGAGGTTTCACTCAAATAAGCTCTGTGTGAACCAAGGTACAAATGCATAGAGAATGCAGATCAAAGGACACCATGCTGACTTGGTGCGGTTTCATCATGCACTCACTGGGGTTGACATGGAAGAGTGTTCTGAGCCTTCTGTCACTGTGTTTTATAAGCAGGCTGCAGCAGGACTTCTGTCAGCAGAAGCTGAATGTACCAAGTGAGGGCAGTATATAATCTGCACAGGAACTTGCCTACAAACGGAGCGTGCATTTGTTCAGTAATGGGTTTTTTCAGCCAACTAACTTTTCTTCCTCTTCAGAATTTTTTTTTCCAGCAGATTTTTCCAGCCTGTTACAGAATGGATGTTATGACACACACACAAAAATCCAGTCTGCTCTTGTCTGTGCAGACAGAATATTGTTCTTTGGCTTAGCCTTTCAGTGATCACCAAACAGATTAGCAAATTATTGCTGCAGGAGGGCTGAAGCAATTTATGCAATATTTTTCTCATGAAGACCTATTGGTATTTCTCAGCAGTCACAATAGAAAAATATATATTGAATACTTTATTGCTTTTTAGCATTCATAGTGTTTTGTGACAAACATGTTAGGAGTTGCCAAATGCTGCAGCCAGATGGGGATGAGGCTGCTGCAGCTCCATGTTCCCATGTGCAGTGAGCAGTGAGCCTATTTCTAAGAGGTGCCCATGAAAACACAGGTATGTAGCAAATATATGCAGAGACGTGGCCAGTTACAGGGGTCATTGCAGAGAAAACCACTGAGCGCTCACACAAACAGCAACAGCCTCCTCCTTGTCCTCTCTGGTCAAACAGGATAAAAGCCTGTTGGTGGAAAATATACATACACACACATATATAAACATATGTATCTACACACACCAAGTAACCAGTCTCAGATACTCAGTCTATCCAACCGCTTGCCCCCAATCCTTGCTCTCCCCAGCTGCAGGCACCTCAGGACCAGCAGCCCCACTGCAGCTCATGGTCCACCAGACATCCTTCCAGTAACTGGCCTTAAGCACTCAGCCTACCCACTATCTTTCCCTGGATCCTTTCACCTCCACTTGCCTCTTTCAGAGATACACACAGGCAAATGGATCCCACTCAGTCAACACCCACACACTTACAGATCTGGCAATACAGGACAGGAGAGTGGTAACTTTTACCCCCCTTCTATTTCTCCATGCTTGTTCCTTCCCAAAGCACCTTGATCTCTCTCTTTTCCTTTCCTTAGTCTCTTCCCCTAAGTCAATAAATATAAACATCAGATTCAAGGCTACCCAGTGCTCCATTTTTCCTGCAGAATGAGGCATCCCACAGTTCCTCAGAGGCACAGTGAATTAAGAAGTTGTGTTGTCCTGCAGAAACACAAATACATGGAGTGCTCAGCAATACATTTTCTATGCAACCAATTTAATCCACAAATTAATAGAAAATGTTTCTGTTCTGCAGTCTGATTTCACTGTTGTGTGTTAGTGTGTTCTGGCTGTAAGATTTATACAGAACTACAAAGGTATCTGAAATCAGTATATTCCCATGCTTCTCTATGATATTTTTGTAAAAGAAGCAATTATTTTGCCATGCTCTAATTTATGTATAAGGTATAGAACATAGATATTTCTGCATATATGAAAACAAAAGTACACACAAATACAACTGAAACTCAAAGATCTTTGGATCATTTGAAGCTGAGAGTTTATGAGGTGCTAAAGCTGAGACAGTATCAGTATGCCAGTTTTGTGGCTGATTATACAGAAAAGATTAATTCCAAACTCAGATCCTGTCGTTTCCATGCAGATCTGTTCCTTTTCAATCACTTTCTGATGATTTACTGTAAATGAACAACCTAACATAAAAATGGCTCACTCAAGATGTGAGGCAACAGCTCAACAGCTGAAAAACATCAAAGCAATAACTTTACTGCTTGAATGGCCAAGATCTCGATATCAATGTGGGAACAAAATCAACAGGGTAGTTTGATAAGGGGCCTCTACCCCCAACTAATGGAAACAGAAACTCTCTGATGAACCCTAAAGGGGATCTTGCTGTCTGCAGCACTGAAGTGAAGGAAATCTTCAGCAGCTGAAAAACTCCAAAGAAAGGGGGAAACAAAAACTTGAACAAAATCACAACCACCTAGAAATCCATGTATTTGCTAACCCTGGGGCAGAAAGAGACTGTCTTATTTAAAAGGTTCAGGTGTCTTGCACAGACCAGACAGTCCCACACAGGAGAGGAATTCACAGAGCTGCATGCATCCTTCTTTCTTATTTCAATGTTTTTTAAATGATACATGGCAGCCTGCACATATCTGTATGGGAAATCCTGAACTTCAGGGGATTCCTGCATCAGTCCTCTAACTTTTTCAGTTGGGGTCTGTGTACTGTTTTGAAACAAATCTCCCACTTGTCCTTAAGGGCTTTGCTTTCCCCATGGCATAAGTTTGTCTCAAAGTGCATGAATTGGATCCCTGTTGGATGTCCTGGACTGGAAGATGATGCCCAAGAAAGTGTCAGTTCACAGAGTCAGTCAGGCTTACACCAGTAAAACATAAGCCAGCTCCAGTGTAATATACACTTTGAGGGAGCAACCACTTGAGAGCACAAGTTGTTTCTCTGCACATCCCAGCCCTGCTTGGCTCCCTCTGTACCAGTGTGGATTTACTACAACCAGCAGCCATGTGGCTGATCCACAGAGGGAAATGAATGGAAAACAGAGAGGTACGGTGTGGCAAGGCTGAACTATCCCTTTGCAGTTCCAGGCATAGCGAGAATGTAAAGTGCCAAGGCACACAAATCCCAGGACTGCTGGGCACTAAATGCCTGTAGCTATAGGACAGTGGTTCTTATGCAGGGGCTTTGGAGAACTGAACTCTGCCCACTCCAACATGTGCTTTCTTGGGTGCTGACTTAACACCCATCACAGCCAGCACTGCACTTGCACTGGCATCAAGTTTTTTTCTGACCTCACACTTTCCACGTTAGTCTAAAAATGATATTTTTTTTCATAGTAGCTACTGTATTATGCTCCAAAACACAGGCACACTCAGCTTAGACACGTGAGACTGCTACACAGGCATTACCATTACACAGAACACAAAAGGAAAATCCAGGGAGTAGGGGCTGCCTAAGCTAGGAGTGACATCTAGGGCAGAGAAGGAATCCACACCATGTTCTAAAAAGAAAAGTGTGTAAAATTAAGATTACATAGCACCAGGAAGAAGCTGAGAACCTTCAGCTCCTGTAAGAATAACACACGGAGTCAAAGCTATGCTGCCAGAGACTAAACACCTCTGAGAGCTCAGCAGAGCAATATGAAACATGGCCCACCATCAACTTCTCTTTATCAGAATCAAAAAGAGATGCCAGATGCACGTCCTGGTGAAGGTTGCGTGGTGACCCATGTGAACCCATCCCCTGATGACACATAGAGGAGAGGACAGAATTTGTAGCGAAAGAGCAGCAGCTCCAAAGCAGAGAAAACCAGCTGCAAGAAGTGACAAAGAAAGGAAGAGCTAAGAGTTCAGACCTTTGATGGTCGGTAACAGTGATGACACAAGAAAGAGATGTAAGTAAAGACTGAAAACCAAAACGACATCTTTAAAGGTCTAACCAGGTACTCTTGACATTGAAATAAATCAGTGGAGACTGACCCTCCTTAAAAGAGCAGACATGGTCCCCAAACTTGGCATTAAAAATATGTTGGCATTGTTCTGATATTTTTGCCTAGGCTATGTCTGAGAGCACGGGTGGGCGGGGAGCAGCGTGTACACTAAATACCAAAGGGGAAACTGGAGAGGTGGTAGAAAGGCAGGGTAGGAAAGGCAGAGCACTGCAGACCAGGCTGTAAACACCTTTTTCTTCCTCACAACAAAGGAATTTTCTCCGGGTGCAGCTGAGCTGCCACCTGTTGCCCAAAGTAAGACAAAGATTTACCATCTCACACATAAAGAGTAGGCTCAGTATTATTCAGCCAGGCTGAGTTGCAGTTCTGGCTGCAATTTGGGCATCTGCTGAATGCTCTTTTGCATTATAACATGCAACCCAATCGTGGGACTCAGGACACTTGGTGTGTCACACTGTGCTAGCAAATGCTCTACCCTTGGACACACTCTGAGTGTGATGGACTTGGCACTCAGTATGGGCACCAAGACACAGATAAGCACAGAAATGACTGGCCTGATTTTCACAATTATAGAGCACCCAGTGTTCTAAAAGCTCAGGGGATTAAGTGTTAAAGTTTTGGTTCAATCTGATGTAACGAAAACAGATGCGAATTTATATTCATCTGAACATTTCAGAAGTTTGAGATGGCTCAGTACAGTTATAATTTGCACCCATATCTTCTTTGAAGACAAGAGATGAATCATCTGCAAAATTAGTTGCAGATGGAGGCTCAGGTCTTGAGAGGCTTGAAAGATTCCAGGCTGTTTGGAAAGGTTTCAATTTGCATCCACAGCCAGTTCAAAATGAAAGATGAACCAAACCAGCTAATACACATTGCAATAGACCATGAGGATCTCTTTTGTCTGTTTCCTGGAGGAAACTTCTGGCTTAATAAAAGGCTGCTAAAAAGAAAAATAATATTTCTTCTCATATATTTTACCCACATTGTAAAAATCTCTTTATTGTTTTGCTGTACTGCTGTTGTGTGCCTGCCATAATGGAACAGCCTAATGCAAAAAGAAATATTATACAATCTGAACACAAACATAATGAGTATTGAAAAAAATCCCTGGCAACATGCAGAAGTTAAACAAACAAACAAACACAAAAATTGTCTTTCCTAGGCATAGCATTTCTATTAAAGTAGGCAAAGAGATGAAATGCCTTTGTGTTTGAAAGCCAGATGTTTCTATATTTACTCATATATACTCAACTCTAGCTCATCGTACGTTTTTTGTTACAAAAACATTTGTGATTTTGGAGCATAAACATCTCTCTCTGCTGTGTCCTGAACAGAAAGCTGTGCTACTCAAACCTGCCACAAAGGTATGGAGGGGAAGAAATGGAGTGAAACAAACTGGAAGTCGAGGTTTCTGCTGACCAACACAATCACTCACACATGATCTTGCAAGGAAGATTTTAAGGTTTTTCATATTAATGCTTCAGAGTGCACAAGAAAATTAAGCCTACATGGCCCAGAGTTTGGAAGTGAAACTAAGCAGCTGAGATGTAGAGCCATCAAAAGAAAAGAGACATTACCACCAGTATTAGTAGATTTGGTAGTTTCTTTTAAAATCTGATCATATCAAACAATATTGAGGAAGTTTTATGGCTTTTTGTCTTATCTTTTACTTATTTAGATGGAACAACAAATGAACTAGTTTTGACAAGAGTTTTGAGGACAAGCTGATGAGCAACGAGCTGTAAATGATGCAGGGATTTTTAATTAAAAAAACAGATGTTGAAAAACAGAAAAACAATCACTGATTGGAAGTTCCAAACTAATAAGGAACCACAAAGATTAAAAATGTTACTAGCACACAAACTTGTATCTTCCAACAATTTAGGCAAGAATAATAGCATTAAATCTGGAATTTTCCAAGTGCTGCTAAGATATCCACACCCATTACTGTAACTCCAATCTCTGGCAAATGAGTATTGGTATCTTTTGCTCTCACCACATCTGAGTGGCTGTCAGCTTCCTATTGTTCCTGCTAAATATTTTATGTATTTCTTTCATATATATAAAATAATACAGAAATATATGCAGATATATCTGAGAACTCTGCACTTTTTCATTTCCACCCCCCAGGCCATAGCAGACGTGTACTTTGCTGGCTTTACAAGCATGACATCCCTCAACACTAACTTGAAATGAAAGAGATTAAATAGTATGTGATTATGGTATCATTTCTAAACATGTCAGGGCTCTAGGCACTCAGCTATACGAATCTTTTGGAATATTCAGCTATGCCCTTTTCAAAACATACTGGAGAATAATGTTAATTAAAACCATTTTTCTCCGGGCAGTAAAACATTCCCATATTTCTTAATTGGCACATATATTTCTCACAATAATCCACTTGACACAGCACAAGTTTTGTGAGCTGAAGATGTTCTCTTTGCCCCCATTTTTCAGTATTTCCTGTGTTATTTTTGGTTATTTTAGCTGATATTATGAAATTTATTTCTGGTAGCTAAGATGGTATGGAAACTAATTAATCAAGCCCCAGAGATGTCTATCAACAACATGCATGTCTTAACCTACTTCACAAAAAACATGGTTGGGCCACTGTGCCCAACATAAGCCATGTGGAAACAAGATTCCTTGCTGGATCAGCTAATCAGAACTAAAAATCCACACTAACAAGGCTTCTGCTAAATTGGGAAGTTCATTCATACCAGTCACATTTGTTTAAATTCATAAAACGTGCAGAAGGCTCTGTAATAGTGTCACTACCACAAGCAAGCTACAGAAGAATGGTGCATATCCAAGAGAACTATTCAAGCGAGAGTAGATCAAGCTAATAAACAGCACACACAAGGAGACTTGTGCTGGAATGCTAATGCCAGTTCAGAGGGAACCACCTTTTTAATGCTACCAGCACGTGTATCTGTGTTCATGCATTTGTCATCCGGGGAAGGGGAGTTTGAGTAATCCTGAACCCTGCTGTGACACCACAGGGCAGATCTCATGCCTATTAGGGAACATCCACAACCACTGAGTGTGCTTCCCTTTTCTGAAAGGCACAGCTCTCGTTCACATCAGAAGCACTGTTAATTTTTTTCCTGCACTAGGATGTAGAAATATTGACATCCACAACCACTTGACAAACCTCTACAACACACACGTGAGCGTTCTGGTCCCTGCAGCGGTCCTTCTAGAGCAACCATCTCACGGTCCAAGTTAGGAAAGAAATCAAGGAGTGTCCTGAAGTCTTGCTCATGGCTTTTACAAATAAATGGCTCCAGTATAAGACGATTTATTCTGATCAACACTCTGATAAATACAGCTGTCATGAAACCGCCTCAGAACAGCCAGTCCCTTAAGTAAAAAGAGCCTGAGCCACAGTTTTTGCTTAGTCAGGCTTCTATTTGGCACTGAATTTCTGTAAGTCTGTGCATTTTTAATACATCAAAATGAAAGTCTTAGCCTTGCTGCCTTATGAAAATTGATATGTAAGTGTATCATATTGTCCCTTGGACAATAATTGGTGCTACCTTCTAAAAGTGCAGCACTGACTATTATGGAAAACAAGAGAGTATTGCTCTAGCTCAGCAAGTCACCCATGATGGGTTTTGCTTAATAGTGCTTGATTACTGTCCAAGAACCTATTACTTAGTTTCTATTCCAAATCCATAGCCAAGTTGATTGCAGACTGAGATCCAAAGACTAGGAATGCAGTCTTTGGCAATGCTGCCCAGGTGACTGGAACAGCAAAGACTTATTATCTGTAGCCTCCATTCCTTTTGGGTTGTTATGCATGTTTTTCTGGCAGGGCTAAGTTAGGATTGCTCCCTTCCTTTCCAGCATCCAGGATTTTCAGGGAGGTTATTAGAGCAGAAACCTGTACTCATGGTGAAAAACAGCACTCAAGACTAATCTAGAGGAACAGCACAAGGAATGTAGTGCCATTACAACATCACAGAATGGATGGTGGTGACTGAGCTTGACTTAACCCAGGTAAGCTGAAAGGAATACTCTGAGTGAACTGCAGCTGATGATGACCAGGTGCCAATTGCATGTTCAAAAGGGGAAGCCAAAATAGGAAGATGCCACAAAATTGGTGATTCTATTCAGGCTCTCCTAATATATTTGTTATAGTAACTGGGGCGTTTATCCTACTCTTGCCGTTTACACCTCAGTTGTGTCATCCAGAAGCTGCTGTTAAGCTGATGTAGGCCCATGTTGGCATAGGACAGCAAGGAATATTAGAAATGTTGGTATAAAGAGCAAATATCTCAACTTCCCCTTAACATGGAGACCTTCAGATGCCTCTGGGAAATATCCAAGCATGTGCCAAAACTCAGAACCGTTGGGATCAGGCCTCCTTTAAGACTGCTTCATCTAAGTCCAAGCAATCATGAAAAAGCAGCCAAAAGAGTACTCTAGTCAGAAGTCCACTGCTCTCTGTGGCCAGCTGTGACATGGACTTATCACCTCTATTCCTAATAGTCAGAACCTGACAAATAGGTCCTTGACAATGGAAGTGGGTCCAATGGCAAGAAGAATGAAGGTTGTTTGATCCATGAAGGATGGATGGGGAGAAGACTGTTCATGAAAACAGTCTATTCAGGAAATTCCACTGGAATTTGTGTCACTGGAGAGTTTAATCCATACTGGTACCTATCTGCCTAGACTTTATTTTTTTGCGTGGATTATTTGAGCTTTGTGAGTGATCCCTGTGTACCATTAAGAACTAGGAATAAAGTGAAGGAAAGGGTGATAGCAGCTCAATGAACAGGAGTCCTTTGTAGTACTGTGGTGTCCTTCTTGCTCAAGCAATAACACATCGTGAATCTAATCTATTTAGAGACTCTACAAAGGTAGCCTTGTGATAGCTCTGCCCCAAGAACTATGGTGTAGACGCCAAAGATGCAGGGGGACTGGACAAAGACAGGGCTAGGGGAAGTGAGTGTGTTTCCCCTCTTCCTGCCCACCTGTGGCTTGCTCACAACCCTCCGCAGAACAAGCTGTTTTCTCCTTTCCTCTGCAGAAGCAGATTATATGGTGGAGAAGGTATCAGGAATAATAAGCAATTCTGCAGAATAAGTAGTAAACCCTGACAGGATATCTAATCCTTTATGAAGAACTCTTTTTGAAATACTGTAAAAATATCTGTTTATTTATTTGGGGGGGGCACAGATCATAAGCTTCCTATCAGTCAGCAACAGTCAGCATGAACAAGCTTTAATTTGCTCTGAGACTTGGGGTAAAAAAATAAATTCCTTTCATTCAGAGCACTAACACATCATCTATGCACACAATATGTTTTTGCTTATGAAGTATTAATGTTAATATGATTTCACCCCTGAGTAAATAGGATAGTAGATCTATTGCTACACATGTGCTTTTAAGAACCTGTTTGAAGGAGCTGGGGAGCTGGTTTTAGTCCATCTATTGAATAATAAAATAAACCCTAAATGAGGAGGGGGAAAAAAAACCATCCCAAGAGCTTGAATTCAGAGTTAATCCTTTCAAGCTCCATAAATCTTCAGTATCTGTCAAGGCATATGCAAGACATACCTATGTCTGAGCAGCAAAGATTAAGGTATAAGATCAATATGTGTAATCAAAATGTAGTTCCTTTTTTCCCCTGTTCTCATATGATAGCTAATAAGATTCAGGAAGAATGGAGAAAAGCTCTGCAAAAAGCAAATAAACTCGAGAGATACAATCTGTTCGAGTAAGAGACTGGTTAAATGTGTTACTGTTTGGTAGCGGGTACTGGAACATTTCCAGTTCTCTGCAACTTGTGGAAAAAATTAGGAATAATTAAGAAGCTGATACCAGTATTATCTATGTACATATGCACAAGGAAAACAATACAAGACCTGATACAGAACTCACTGGAGACACAGAGTTGTAGTGATTTACACCCAGACAGCAAAAAGCTTTTTTTACAGTTTTCGTCCTATATTTAACCCCAATAGTGTCAGAAGCATCATCTTCTGAGAGAAAAGCATCCAGCTTTTGTATTTTTTTTCCTGGATAATTCCATTCAAGGTGGATGGCATGAGAGAGGCGCAATGTAGGACACCGAAAGCGACAAGTTTGCACATCCAGGACCACGAGGGTAACAGCAGAGCTCCTGTCTACACTGCCAGCCTTTAGAGCCCAACACGCACCTCCAGAGAGCACCACAGTGCTGCCAGGCTGTAGCAGCTCAGAATGCTCAACTTGAGCAAAGCTTTCCAAGAGTGAAGCTCAGTGCTCAAACAGGTGCCAAGTTTTTGGGTTCTGATGCATGAAAAAGACCCAGTGTCTGTTAAAATTAAGAACTTGTCAGAGAGCACCATAAAGAGCTTGATGGAAGCAGAGCCTGGGCCATGGCAGCAATGAACAGAGATAAAATTACATTATGCCAGAAAGACAAGCATTAGCAGATTAATAGGACATGATAGTCCAAGTATGTCCCAAAATCTATAAGGTTCCATGACATTTTCTGGCAGACAACACCCCAAGAACCGATATCTAACAACATGGAAAAAGAGTTAATTGAACAATAGCTTGAAAAGGGACAGATTGCCCATGCCACATCTTTCCAATTTTGTCTTTAGCAATAAACCCAGGAGAGCTGTAGAGTGCAATTAGCTGCTGAAGCCACAAGAAACTCTAGAGCAGCTGCAATCTACAAAAAAAAAATGCTTGTTGTTTTAAAAATAACTTTTAAAAATAAGGTTTTCCACGTTTGCAAAGCTATGTTTTGAAGGTAAACCTATTAATTTATCCTTCATCTTGTCTAGTGATGAATCTGACGTGAAGTAACCTGACATGCATGAAGCAGTCTGTACTTTTGTGGGTGGCAAATCTGTTCACTGACAAACTTCTAGAAAACCTGTCACACAGCAGGCTCTGGAGGTCCCAAAAAGCAGCAGGACAATCTGCTACAGCCATGCCTGGGCCTGAGCTCTAGGTAGATAATGCTCGTGACTATATTGTGGGGCGTTGTTCTCTCTTGGCAAGCAGTGGCTAAGCATCTCTGGCAAACGGCAAGAAAGCAGGGAAGAAAATTAGAGGTCATGAGGAGCACCATGGAAATGGACTTATTGGCAAGAGCCTGTTGCAAGACAAATAACTATAAAGAGGCAGGAGCTTCAGAAACACCTGCGTTCACCAACTGTCTTGCCAATCATCACAAACTGGCCATTTCCATGCCTGCAGTACTCTATCAGAACCTGCAAAGCTTATTCTTTGACGTACTAAGCTTTTGTTGCCCATGTATTATTACTGGTACGAGCTACAAAATATAAAGCCAAATCATACAATCTAATAGGTAAGAATAGGCACTTTTTTGGCTGGAAAAAAAATTTGGAACATACACAGGCTTAGTTTTCCTATCAAAGCTCCCTTTGTTCTGTGCGGGTCAGTTTTGGCTAGAAACCACTTAAAGCCCACCTCTGGGTTGGAGGCAGTTGATCAACACTACAAAAACCAAGGCTATCAATGATAAATAGGCATCAGTAGAATTATCAGCTAAATGATCTTCTAAGTGATCAAAACTATGTGTTTATGAGTTTACATGAAAGGTAGGAAAGTTCTCGTAGTCTAAGGAACAATGAAAAGGCTTCACCACTCTATATCTTAAGCTGTCTGCACAATTTTGATTTATCACAGAAAGTTAATCCATCCTAAATTACCATCAAACAGCAGTGACACCATTCATCATTCTTTTAACTGGAAGTAATGACAAGATGTCTGGTTCTGTGTGGGAAAACAGGAATTGCCATTCCTCAAAAGACACAGAGATTTGGAACATGACTTCAGTCCAAACTGGAGGGGAAAATGCACAAATTGCATCAAAAAGTAACTAATGGGGACATTTTAAAAGGCTAGTTTAGTTTTTTAAACATTCAGGGTATTTGGATTTTTATTTTTTACTCTGTAAAAAAGTCACAGTTGAATTGAATCTAAGACACCAAAATCCAAATAGGAAATCACCAAATAGGAACAAATGGCAATATCAACAATAAAACTATAAGCAAACCAGAAGATTTCATTTAGAAAAAAAACAAATACATGTGTTTCAAAAATTTGTTTTCAAAACTGTCTCCTCTTCTTCTTTCTTCCTGGAAAACCCCAGCTGTCAATTTTGAAAATCATTTTGCTTTGGGTAGAATCCCAATAAAATGAGTACCTCGGCATGACCCCAATCAGCTGCATTTCTGAGGACTAACACCAAACTACAGATAAAGTAGCCCAGTTTCTCAGGGGACTGAAGCACCTACAGAGCTTAAGGAACCTGCAATCCCCTTCTGACTTCAGTCTCACACTGATTATGTTTCTTCCCCACATCCAGACACCCAGTCCCTGCCCGCTCCCATTCCTACCACTGCCAACCTGCAACAAAGCCTATAGAAAGCAGAGTTAGTGGCCAATTTCCCTTGGGTCTGCTCTTTTGAGGCCTGTTCTTCATTTGCACAGTGGCAGAGTCACAGCTGCAGCAGCACAGAGGGCAGAGGCAGAGACTTCACTCCTACCTGCGTGAAGCACTGTTTGACTTCATTTGCTCTTTCATTATTCCAAGCTTATGCGGGAGAGAGTTTATCTCCTCCCCTCTTCTGCCAAGAGGCTTATTTGTTCATCAGGCATTTATTTAAAAGAAAAAAAAATGCTCTGCTAATTTCCATGCACATTGCAGGGGAAAAAAATAGATGCTTTTTATAGATTTATTTAATTCACAGATGCAATTTTAATTGGTCTCCCATACAATTGTCTCTCACTGGGAATCTGGATGGCTCTGGGGAATTGGCAGTGACTTTCAGAGCTTTTCCAGGTCAGTGATTCAGATGTAACCAGTGTCACTGGTGGCTGAGAATTAATGTGGAGAAAACTATTTGACGGCCGGTGTGAAATAAAGGAATGATTTCAGTCCAGTTGTGGTTTCATACATTACCAGCAAAACCAATCAGTGCTTTTATGGGCCTTTCTGGAAAAGGAGCCAGAAAATTAGCTTCTGCAAATTATCTTGCACATTAGGGCTGAAGGCAGCCATCAGACTTGCAAGCATGAAGCCTTTATTATCACTGCACCTTTTCATGCTTAATTATGAACATTTCATGTTTTTTCCAAATTCTGTCACTTCAGTGTTCCGGGGACTCTGCTTTAGACTAAGAAGGTTAATCTCTTTCAGCTTCACCTGTTGTCCAGGGGAGGGAAGAAAGAAGAGAAAAGAGAGGGAAGGAGATGCTTGCCCTGCATTATTCTTTACAGAGCCCCAACCTAATGAATTTGGAGCATCTCTCTGCAGTGACAGAGGGACTGCCTTGGCCTCGTGGCCTTTAGAAGGATGAAATTTGCTTTTGTAACCTTCTCCCTCCTGTCCCTGCAAACACTGCAAGCATTGCGCTGTCAGTAAATGTGTCAGACCACCACAAGTAAACACTTTATCCCTCATCACATTTTTGATCCAGTAAACTCTAACTGGATGTTTTTCTTACAATTTCTGGTAAAAATAAAGTTATCCACCTCATGCTCCTGTTTGATTAGCACATGCTTGTTTTCTGAACTCTCATTCATCATACTGACAAGACTTCCTCAAGGACTGGCTTTCAAAACAGCAGCATCATTAAAAGACATAGCTTAGATCTTGCTTCTCTTTTTCCCACAAAAAGGAGAAGTTACAAAACAAACTTGCACCTGTAGTGACCACAAGATGCTGCAGTCTTCAAGGAATTGATTCAGCTAAAATGAATGTATAGAAAAGAAGATGCATATGTTCTTCAAATTCTTATATAACCTTTTCCATTATCTCATTAATTCCTATTAAAAAAACCCCAACCCAAGAACAAACCAAAACCCAAAATGCAAGATTAGTTTCTTCTCAGTTACTTAGCCTGGCTCTCAGTGGTGTACCAACAGAGGGGTATTTGGGTTGCTTTCCTTATGAGGTTTGTAATGAATTGCCGCTGGTAACAAACTAATGAGGTTGTCAGAAGCTACAACAAAACAGTTCTGCAATTTATAGGAGCAGGATAGTGCCTATTCAAAATATATAAAAAGATAGAGAAAATTCAGCTTTCCTCAGCTTTGTACAGAGGAAAAAAGGCAAAAACATTTTAGTTTAGTATCACATAAGGAAAAAAGCAGAATGAGAAATGAAAAATTTCCCAGGAGAAAGAAGACAAGATACAGAAAGAAACCTAATGACCCATTTTGCCCATGGCCATGGAGTAGGGAAGCAATACACAGCTAAAGCCCAGTTAGCAAGTACTTGCCTGATTTTAAGAAAAAAAGTTTTCCCCTTCCTTGTTGTAACTTACTCAATGGCTCTTCGTGCCAGGAAAGAAAAATATTCTATGCCTAAAAAGATTTCTTCTCTGCTTCGCATATTTTTGAGATCTGGAGTTAAGAAGTTCAAATTCTATTTACAGTTTATGGCACCCATGAGACGTTTAGAAATTCAAACTCACTAGGAAAAGGGAAAAATCAAACTTCTGTTACTTCACACTTCAAGGCAGAGGATGCTGGGCTACCTTCTGTGCAACAGACAGCAGACCTACCTTCCCCCCCCTCCCCCCACTATTCAATGGTCAATTTGCAGTTAGCTTGATTAAGTTCTGAAAGTGTCAATAGTTGGGAACAGCTGTTTGAAATCCACGGCAGTCCCCAATTCCATAGAAGAATTTAAATAGGTAAATTGCTGCGCAGTAATCCAGAAATCAGTAGGTGTAATACATCATCTTCTACTATAGCTGTCAGTTCTGGAAGGTCTTGGTTCAGTGCCAAAAGGCAGTCAGGCTGCACAGGAGACTGCACACCACAGAGCCTTCTGACAGCACAGCTCCAGAGCCCTGGAGACAGTCCCCAGGCTTCCAGGATCTGCCTGAGCACAGAAAAAGCAGCAGAAAAGGGTAATTGCTCTGTCAAGGGGTCCTTCTAATTACCAAGAATGAAGTAACATAGGTAGATAATTCCCAGTCACAGGAATTGGTGTAATATTGATAACCAGGACGCAAAAAGATCACAGGCTGGTGAAAATTGTCATGGATCAGCTAATGGTACAGTTATTTAAGCAAAGAGTACTCAGACTTCTTTTGTTAACCTAGTGAACAACACTTATGCCTTGTCACTCTGCCATGGGATCATATGTGATAGCAAAAGAATTCTGTGCCAAGGTATACATATACACAGTTCTCAATCCACACTTACCCTGAAGTGTGGAGGAACTTCTGGTCAAATGTGTGTTTGTTCTGGCTTGCTGAGGCTGTCTATCTGCTCCGGGGGAGACTAGATGTAAGGCATGCAAGTGACGGAGGGGACAGAGCTATCCACAGTCCTAGACTGCTCCAGGGGTCCCTAGATCAGCTTATGGCAAAATACTCTAAGGGCAGAGGGATCACATCAGTAGAAATTGAGTTCTGAAAGCAGATTGGAAGCAGCCCAAGGAAGAGAAGGCAGGCCTGCAGCAACACTTGGCTCAGATACCTCAGCAGGGTGATTTGCAAGTGAAACAAGCTTATCTGAAGACTGTGGTACCCATACCTGCCCTCTCCCTTCTCCAAGCTCAACAGCTGCAGCCCCCAGCTCTCTTAGAGGGTAACAGACACTGCTTTACCCTCTCTCCCTATACCAGCTGACCATGCAAAGTAGTTGAGCGGTTCCCACACAACAATCCCACACACAGCCAGAACTAAGTTTGAGGCAAGGCAGCCCAGGCAGTTCCTGGTGCTGCTTGGCTGTGCGACCCTAAGCAGCAGCTCAGGTCATCCAGCACTCAGCTGGGAAGAGGCACTGGATCTGGGGATCTGCTGCTGCATCTTACACAGCAAAGGTTTTCAGAGCTATTCATTACCACTTACAAAAACCCAGCAGCCCCACAGTTAACAGCACAGAGAGACAGATAATAGAAAGGATAACTTAGCTTTAGCTCCAGGAGTTTTCAGTGAGCTGTAGCCAAACATAAACTTTGCGGAATGAATTCTGCTCTCAAGGAGAGGCTGAGTGAGCAAGGAAGGAATAGATTCAAGTTTCCACCAAACTGAAAGAAAAAGACCATAGTAATGACAGAAATTGGGGTTATTGACTAATTTAATAATTATGCAATTGCCTGACTGCTTCTCTCAATCTCTGCCAAGGATTCACTTTCTGGCTAGAAGCATGAGGCTGAATTGCACAGGGAGTGGAGAGCACAGGGGAGGTGAATAAAAGAAATTAGGAGTTTAGTTATCAGCCTATGAGGTTAAAGGAATTATGTACTTACCTGTTGCTTTTCACAGTGTGCCTGTGCACAAGGACAAATTCTGCTTGCTCAGGGGTGCACTGGCCTATAGGTACACATATAAAATTTGAACACTCAGTTCTGTCTCACATCGATGTGCTCTTGTGCCTCTTTCAGAGCACTAAGAGACACAGTGTGTGTGTCACCACGACCTACCTGTTGCACAAGATCTGCTTTATCGTGTGTGATTTGGGGACTTAACCAAATGCCCTTGTCAAGCAGAGGCATCAAAACAGTGGAGGGCAACATTAATCAGCTGGAATTCCATGGATGTTCAGCTATTCAGGTAATTAGATTTTTATTTTTTAACCTATATTTTAGATAACCTGTTGTGCTGTGTCTTTAGGCCACCACATCTGTGCTCTTTGCAAGAATTGGGAAATAGACTGTTGCTGAACTCAGTTTTAGCCCAAGACTTTAAAGCTTGTTAGGAGTGTCAGGAGAAAAATGTATTTGATTATGATCATGGTTAAGCACAACCTTAATTTTCAAGGACATCTTATAACACTGGGGAAGAGGTGAACACTTCCAGAGGAGATTTTATCCTGTAATGGGGTAGAATGTGTCATTCTCTGAGAGTCTTTACCTCTCTGTGCAAATCACTTTAAATTAGCTCCTGACTTTAGGGTTGCTAAAACTAAGCAAAATGGATATCACACTGTGTTTTCACAGTGCTCATACACTGCTGGAAAATTAACAGCTACAATCACTTGATGTGGTGAGACAACCTCAGAACATGGTCACAACTGCTAAATATCTTAGTCCTAATGTATGTTATTGAGGGATGTTTCTCATGGGTCAGCAGATTAAGAGAATTTTAAATAAACACTCAGTGAGGCATAGATTCTAATAGGTATAAGTTAAAAAACTTGTAAACCATGCTTGTATAATACTTAGTGGGTTTGTTGTTGTCTGTGGGATTTTTTTTCAAGCTCATTCAATCCTCTGTAAGCTACTTAAAATTTCTCCTAATTTAAAGTGCATGCAAGCTCCCTTTTTGATTATCCTTGTTGCTCTCATTTAAAGGAAGTATTACTCAAAGCATGAACATTTTCAGTGTAGCTAAAACAATTCAGTGTAGCAGCACTATCCAGCACAGAGTTTACACTTAATTCTTTAGGAGAATATTCATTTAAGACAACTAAAGGCATTGCACAGATTCCAGGGACAGATGTTCCCTGTACTACAGAGTATCCTAGCAGGCTGTTGTTAGCTAAGGATAACAGGCATCATTTTTACTATTTCAGGAGAAAGCAATGAATACTTTACATGGAGGCGCTTTGGAAACGTGCCTGAGTGACACACAAGAAGACCAACTCAAGTCCCAGCAGTGAGGAAAAATTAAATGTGAACAGATGGGCTAATTCAGCATTTTCAAGGAGTGAAATTCAAACGTGAAAGAAACCTAGCCAGCTACAGATGACAAGGCCTGTCTCAGTTCAATCTTCAAGCTCTAATAGCAGGCTCTTGATTTTTATTTTTCTCCCCTCCATCAAATTAATCTTCATCAGGAAACTGGCATTTCAGTGGGTTTGAAGCAGTCAAATAACCTTCCCACTCCTGAGGATTCAGTTTCAAATCAAAATTCAATGTAGCACTCACTAGACTTGTTGCTCTCAGTCTATTTAAGAAAAACCAAGCCCATCTGCACAGTCTGGTATTTATGTGTGCCAACATCATCTGCTTGGAAAAGGTCAGGGGAAAAGAAAAAGTTTCCACAGGCCAGCCTCGAAGTGCCCTTCCAGAGGTACGTGCAGGTACCGAAACAACTCTTTTCAACGTTGCCAGCATAAGTTGGCGATCCACTACTTTTCTGAGTACTGCATTTGGATACACTATTAAGAATGCTTAACTGAAAACAAAGAAAAAGAGAAAGAATACTCACCAAGCTCACTCTCATTTGCCAAAGTCCCCAGCCATATAAACCTCAATTATCTGCAACCTACCTGTAGCACAGTGAACCACAGAAGGGGGGGTCATGGCACTGGACAACAGTAAGAATGTGGGAAAAATATGTGATTTCTTTAAGTTTGTTTTTAATGGGAATAATGGTTTGGGGTTTTTTTAAGATGGGAAAAAAGGTTTTGGGGAATCTGAAACACTATTCTACTATTTCTACTTCAGATGAGCAAGAAAGTAAAAAAGTAATGAAAAAAACTTTTCCATTACTTATAACTTGTAATATTTTGCAAGTTCTTAGAATTTAAAATCTCAGTAGCTCTTTCTTAGACAACAAATTGGCTTAGTCACCTTTATATTCTCCTGTTACATTTTCACTTCTCTTAAAAACACAAAGCACTGTGAATTTTGAGACAGAATGATTTTTTTCCTCTCAGCCTTCAGCAGCATGACTAAACTAAAACCTACAGGTATTTCCACAACTAGTTATTTTTAATGAAAGTCAAGTGGGCAATACAAGAAAGAAAGAACGTGCAGTAGAGGTAGGAACATTTTAAGGTTGTGGCAGAACTCATAATTAAACTTAGATTATCTGAATTCCAGAGAGCATCTTGGAGCTTACTGCCTTTTCAGCAAGATAAATTAATTCTAAATGTCATATCATTGTATTTGATCTGAAGTTGATAACATATTCATACGGGCCCTCTTGCCATTATAGAGTATTAGCATAAGCCTAAAAAGGTGAGGGATCCATATTATTTTACCTATAATGTAGTTGTTAATTATTTATATCTCTTTCCAGCAATACATTTGGTTCTGTATTTCTTCTTTCCATTTGGCTTGTTTATGGAGCAGTTTCCACACAGATTGTTTCCCCCCCAGCTGCTTGAATAATAGTGAGATTAGCAATCTAACTAAGGCAGGCTGAGGTGGGCAGACTGAGGGCAGCTCAGGCTCTGGAGAGAAAAATTGTTCAAGAACCCTCTTCTATGTATTCTGGTCTGCAATGACAAGTGTCAAAGGCAATTAGGGATCCTATTTAATTTCCTCATTCCAGCTCTGTGTTTATCTAACAGCTATCAGAAGGAATTTTTAATTCACCAGAACCAGAAATCTATGATAAATGACCTATGTGGGCGACTATTCTGTGGTTCAGGTTCTGTCATGCAACACCACGTGTGTGCAAGTTTACCAGATTTAAGAAAAAGAAAGTGAACTGATTTTGAAGCTAAAGGGAGGGGAGAACCTGCAGAGCTGCTCTGCTTAGCTTCTTGTTATCATACTTGGTGTGTAAACAACATAAATTTCATCCAAATGTCATTCTTTCACAGTGATTTTCCATGATATACTAATGAATGAAGCTGAACACCTTCCAAGAAAATAAATATATTGTTATATCAAGGAATAAAAACATAAATCTGAGAACTATTAGCAACACTGCAGACATATAACTGAATTGTTGAACATAACATAAATACATGAAATAAAAATTGTGAGGGTGAACAGGAATAAAAGAGAAGACACTTCTAGGAAGATTTACCTGTGCTAGGAAATGCAAAACATGTAAGAGAACCAGCATTATAGTGTGATAATAATGTCATTACCTGTATTGTGAAGTGCATCCCAGTCTAGCAACTGCATGGGAATTCTTGCCAGTAGAATTTAAATTGAATCACAGATGATGAGACATTAGCTAAAGGCTAAATAGAAGTATTATAAATGGGGAAAATGGCATGGTAATATCACAAATTTGGTCAAATACCTTTGGTCAAAGAGCTCTGTAGGATGGCACTGTGGCTCTCCCCAGCTCAAGCCCTCAGTTTCAGAGTAACAGAACTAGTCCTAGAGAGCTGCCATTTTAACTGATGAATAAAACCACAAACCACCATCATCCTCATGTTTCCAGCATCTTAGAAATCTGGAAATACAGTAAAAAGCACCAAAAGTAAAAAAAACCAAAAAAAAACAACAAAAAAAACCCAACCAACAACCAAAACCATTATTCATCTAACCATTATTTAAGATATTTTACATACAGATTGGTTTTCAGACAAGCAATGCAAAGGAAATCAAAGCACATGTGTTTGCTGTGGAGATGAGCAGTCTTTAAAGTCCTCTCTGGACTTCCCATTGAAAACTGTCCTACGTTACTGGAGTAACACTTATCCAACAGGGGCCAGCTCCTTCCTCAGATGGCCTTTACAGCACAGAAGCTTTCACTATACCTGGGAAGGAGAGAATTTCTCTCCAGAGAAGCTTCAAATTGGCTTCAATCAGGTTGTTACATTTGCAATTACACGGGCTTTTGGAGTTCCAGCTGTGTGAAAGCCAGGGAGGGGACAATCCCTGGTTTGCTTCTTTCCCTGCCAAAATCCCATTTCCTCAGCCCTTGATCACTGCACCCCAAACCAATCTTTCTCCCCCACATCTGCCCTTGGCTGTTCTATTCATGGTTTCTTAGAAGGAACATGGCTGAGTAGAATAAAAGAAGAGAGGACGATGAATGGACTCCCTTCTGGTACTAAATTAATCTCTAAAGAAAGGAAACATCAAGTGAGATAGGTTGGCTAAAATAAATTTTGACTTAGCTTTCAAAACCAGGAGCATTTATGCTTCCAGTACCATTGATTCAGGTCTCCTTATCTTAGATCCCCCTCTTTCACTACTCACGTAAGAAAACTGCTTCTGCTGATGTGAATTCTGCTTATCTTTAATAAAATATTAGTAAGTGGTAAATTAAAAGGTGGAAAATGGGTAAGAGCATACCCTTCCTTTGTTGAAGCCCTGCAGTAATTGTGTTTGTTCATCTTGATTTTGATTATGTAGCAACGAGAGTAGCTGCAGGATAAATTTGCTTTGCAAGCAAGGTGGTAAATGCAGCATGGAGGTCTGTGGTAAGGGCAGGACCATATCTGTCCACAGGTAGAGTGGTCCCAGGTATCCTATTCAGACAGGTGGCCTTAGCTTTCACTAAACTTCACTACTGTAAATAGGAAATACATAATTTAAGATGGGTTATTGCTCAGTAGATTTATTTGAAAGACGGTGCATTTCTGTTGTGATCTGCAGGTTTCTTTAGAAGCAGCAGTATGGGGGGGGTGGAATAAAACCAAGTATGAAAATGGTGACTACACGGGTATTACTCTTCCACAAACTGAAAAGGAAGCAATTGCCTCTCTTCCTAATACTGTTCTTTAGTCTTCTGTCCTACACACTATGAATTAAAGACCTCCTGAAGACTGTGGAGACAGAAGATCCACTCTGTGCATGTGCAAAGAGATCATTTAAACCAGAGAGATTGTTAACTAAGGCTTAGGCAGGGCTTTAGCACAACTGATGATGTAAATAGACAATTAGACTAAACTTAAAAGCCACCTACATTAGTGTAAAAGGTATTTAAATGGGACAAAGGAGAGCCAGTTTTAACTCTGGCTCAGGTTGTGAAGTGTCATGAATATGGTTGTCACCTCCAGGTGCAGTGAGTACACAATTAATCACAGTTAATTGTTAATCTTGAACAGCTTTGCAGTGTTGATCTGATAAGCTTACCTGACAATGTTTGGGGGTTGATGAGCAGGTGGGCAGAGTTTTGTAATGAGGAATTATTTGATTTGTCAAAAAATACTTTAGCTTACCGTGCATGGAAGGGCAGAAGGAATCTCGTTTACCAAATACAAAGGGAAAACTCTTACAGTGATAAGCAAAAATAAAAATTGAAAGATTAGATGTAAATAAATATTAGTTCTAAATGAAGCACTTCCTTACCATTCTGAACTCCGCACTTAAAGAAAATGCTCAAAAAAGCTAGTTCAGCTAAAATAAACCCAAGCATTACTTTGAAAACAAAAAAATAAACCAAACTATTTAGACTATTAACATAGTTACTCCCCTTGCTTCCTTCCCAAAAATAAAGAAACCAGTGGAATGACAACTTCATTTGCCAAAAACACGGCTGTCACCAGATTAGGCCCTTTGAGACATTCTGAACAAAAATGCCCCTGAGCATTTATTTGCTTTGTTCTACTCACTGCCACCTTTCACTGGGCTGTACAGAAACTCCTGCTGCCTGGAACATGCCAGCTACATTCACTCTGATATTTATGCTTTCATTAAGAACATATCACTACGGATATATATGCAACCATACTCCTAGCAAAGAAGTTAAAGATAAATCAGCAGAGCTGTAAAACCCAAGGGAGTTAAAATTGCTAAGCTCACAAATAGCAGATTAGATTCCCTAAAATCACAATCAAACATCTCTGTGCTCCTGATTTCAAACAGTCCTGTTCCAGCTGTGCTCATTACTCACTATTCATCACTGGTTCCTTTTTTTAAGATTTCAGGGGCTGATATTCTTACACTGGTATTTACAACATCTGAAAGGAATACTAAGGAGAACAGTTCCCTAACACTGGGCCCTGAGCCTGTTAGGCCAAAAATCCATGTAATGAAGCATTTCTTCCTCCACATTGTGGTGGTTTAGTTTTCTTGGTTTTGGTCTGGGCCTTCCTTGGTAGCAGGGTCATAACTAAGGAAGTATTCCACACCGTTCCTTCACGTAATCAGGTGTATATAAAGACAGAAGGAAGGTTTCGTCCCTCCTTTTTGCTCTTTTCTCTTGTTCGTGTTTTTGGAGGACATCAGCTCTCTGTGCCGGCTCAGCTCTTACCTCTGTGAGCTGAGGCCTCTTGGAGAAGCTGCTGTCCCAGCCATACGGAGGGGAAGGACCTGCTTTCACTCAAGGGGAGTTTGGTGACAATTGATTGTATTAGTTACTTATTGAGCTTTTCCCTGAGTTTACAAGCGTGTGTATCTGTTTTGTTTAGTTTTACCCATTTTTGTCCCATTTCCCCTTTTCCCTTTTGGGGTTGTTCTGGGATTTGTTCTGTAGATTCATAGTGTTTGATTGTATATAATTGTAATATATGTGAATATATATATATGTATATACTTCTACTAAAATTGTCTTTTTGGGTACTTTTTTTCCCTTCTCTCTTGGGAGGGGGGAATCCATGTGACTGGCCCTTGGGCTTGGCAGGGAGCCAACCCAAACCTCCACACACATTATTCTGTTAATACATTTTTGAAGATAACAGCACCAAAAAATTCTCAAAGCTCCAGAGCTTCTAATCATTGAACATCACTTCCTAATATCTGAGATCCTGATCAATAATTTCCTATATGCTTTCAAAGTAGACTTCACAACACCTACCCACAGGTGAGCTCTAAGAACTACTGCACAAGTCCTTTGGCTCAGACTCACAAGGGACACACAACGCCAGCTGGGTGTCTGATAACCCTGTACAAAGCACAGTGAGACTTTAACACCTGAAAATGGATTCATAGGCCAGCCCACTGGAGGAGGAAGAAGTTACTAGTAGCTGTCTAAGCCATCCAATAGACTGAAAAAGAGATGAATATTTACAATTCAATGACACTGCTCTCTCTGCAACCCAAGCCTGATACACTTAGATGTAGCCTGAAGATGATGTAGGACAGGGATCCACAGATCCTCTTTGCACTTAACTGCCCCAGCCAGTTCTTTCCCTCTTCTAAGCAACACTTACTGTGCTGCACTTGGATTCTGTGAGAACAATGCCTTGTTTACTCCTCCTCCTTCCATCTGCACATCTGCAGGTGACTCTGACCACCTGGGGCTGAGCTGAAATGGGGCCTGTCCCTGGGAAGTTTGAATCTCTTTCAGCTGAGGAAGTTATTGATCCAGGCCTTCTAATTCATGATCCCCCAGTGTACTGATCTGATATTACATGCAAGTTGGGTGACCTGTCCTTTACCTCAAGCTCCCCTTTTTCTTTTGGAAGGAAACAACAGTCTTTGCCCTTCCTATGGAATTCAGCATCCCACAATTCCACCATCACCTTACTGGGGCAGAGAGACAACTATGTGACTATCAAACTAGTTTGAATGAAAGATGTTTAACCTGGCCCCACTCTCTGTCCATTTTTACAGGCTTCAAATTTAGGTACAAACCACAGCAGAAAATTGTATTTCTATCATAATGAATGAACTCTTTTTTAAAAATCATTTTAATCCTTTAAAACAAACAAACCCAAACCAAATTGCAGACCTACAAAATCTTATTTCTGACCATCTGCTGGATTTGAAATTACCTTATAGAAAATCAGACAGATGAATACTAGCCATTAATCCCTTTCAGTACAGAAAACACTTTTCTCATACTGTCATGAAAAAACAACCATGTTGTTTGAAAGAAGGAAGAACTTGAATAACAATCTGCTGTCAATCAGTCATGGGCAGTAAGAAACAGCAGCAGCTGCTCCTTCCTGTGCGTGAACTCTGTCCACTGGACTCTTTCCCAGTATGTGCATTGATAGATCTACACTGGGTACTTTATTAGTGGAAACCAATGGCTATACAGCAGCCACTTCTATCTTTGGATTGTCTGATCCAGGACAATGTACTATGACAAAACTATCAGCTATATTAAAAAAAAAACCCTCATGACAAAAAGAAGTGAATGTGATAAGAATGTGCTCTTTAAGCATTTTCATGTGCTGTCACAACATGTGGAAAAGAGCAGAACAACTAACCTAATGACAAACAAGAGCTCTCAGTGTTTCATCTTGTTCTGAAGATGTTGAGCTTGAGGACATGATGAAGTTTATTAGTGCTTTCTGATGGATGTTATAAGTCACAGTCTAGATATGAAAGGCTACATAACAGCAGAATCTTGAGAAAAAAACAGGGAGCACCATCTAATTAGGATCATCCAGTTGCAGTTCAGATTTCTGTGAAAGAACTTCAGAAAGAGTCCAGTAATCCCTCATTCACCAGGACTCCTGTGAGCCTGGGTATCGCTTATATATCATGCAATATGAGTGAAGAATCTATGATTCATCACAAACCAGGCCTGGAAGCAATCTTTGCTCTTTGAGCAATTAAAAAAAAGTAACAGGATAACAGGATGACCAAGCTTCTGCCAGGAATAAGACACTTGTTTATTTCTGTCTCTGTGCAGAGGATGCATTAAATGACCTTCTGAGGCCCTGATGATCATATTTCCTATGGCAAAAGTGACCATTTTTTGACCTGGCTGGTAGACAAAGGAAATTCATGCTTTCCCTTCTTAATTGTCCTTCAAGGCAGAGCAGGCTGCTGCTTAGATAAATCTGCTTGGAGAAGCTGACCCTGTACACACAGTTTGCCATCTAGAGAGAACTGAGGTTAGGAAGAGGGATGCATTACCTTCCCCATTTTGTAGACTGCCTGTTGGATGGAAAGAACAGAAGCCTTAGGAAGGAAAAAATTTAATCTCTTATTTACAGCTGAAGCCTTGATACCCTCTTGACCCTACCTGCCTGAAGGCAGGCTCTGGCTTAAATGCATTCTTGAATCAGGAGCTGACAGAACAAATGACTCATTTAACTCAAGGGACTCTGTGGTACAGCCAGAATTGGAAACTACGTACACAAGTTGTTGGACTGTGAATCAGTGACAAATTTATCCTTTGCCTCACTGTAGTTCCGCAACAGGGAAACACTTGATGTTTATCTGATTTAACACGAGCCATGCTAAATACTGGATCTAAAATGGAACATTTAAACGGTGGATGGGGAAGAGGAGGCAGAGAAAAAGGCTGGGAGGGAGAAGAATTAGGGATGACATTTAATGTCTTTTAAAAGTCTGACCTTTTGGAAATATCACTGTGTACATTTTAAATATTAATAAAGGCAGTAGCTGTTAGGAGGCACAGGGCTGTTGTTGGAGAGTGACCTTTTATTGAACTAAAAGAAAATTGACAGTTTTATTAGCCAAGGATACTGCAAACAGAAGCTACAGGAAAAAAAGCAAGCACAAAAGCTGTCATTATAATTAGCTACATTCTGTAAATTAATCTGAGGATGGGGCTATGTCTAAACATTGGTGCAGGTCCCTCTGTATCTTAGCCCAGACTTACCAAACAGCTTCAGAGTGCAACAGAATAGGACTTCCCATTTCAGTTCTTTAAAGAGATGTTGTTCCCAGAGAGAACAACCATGACACTGGATCCTCATGACTCTGGATCACTTCTGTGTGCCACTACATGCACCCTCTGAGCAGCTCCAAGGAAGGCAGGGCAAGAATCCTTTTTCAAGCATCACCAACAGAAAGACTAGAACAAGGATCAGACAGCTACTACCTCAGACCTATTTTTGCTTCTCAGGGCTAATTCATTAAAATATCCTTGTTCAAATTACCTAGACTTACTCAGACTGGAACTTTGATGCTATATGACTAAGAAAGCAGCAATCACTCTGCTGCTTCATCCCAAATCATTTGGCTTTTTATTAGAAGTAAGCTGAATTAGCTTGTCTTCATTTTGCCAGTAGTAATCTCAAGGGTTCAGCTGTCTGTGATCCAAGGCCAGCTGATACAGCACAGCTGTGTAACCTTGACTCAAATGTCTGAGAAAATCACTAAGTTGTGAGAATGAACTGTGAAAAACAAATAGAGTAGACCTATCCAAGATAAGAAAAGTCAAATTGTAGGCAAATGTAAGAGTGCTCAGATAGGAGAGTTGGAAGCTCAAGAACCTGAGAGAAAAAACCCACCACTGATGTGAAAATGCATAAAGCCCTGCAGCGAAAAAGAAAAAACCCACACCAAAAAGAGACTTGGAAGTTGGTGGTACATCATCAAGGAACTCTGTTCCAAATGGGAAGAGAGGTCATTCCCTCCCCATCTGACCTGTGACTGCTTAGCCACTTTCTTTTATCCAGGCAATGATAAAAAGTTTATGAAGAGTTGATTCAGACTGTTCAAGCCCTAGTGGGAATGAAGGGTCAGAGAAAGGAAAAAGAAAGAAAGGATAACCTTGCTTGTCCTTCAGATTTCCTTTACTGACAAACAATGGGCTACATAACATTTTTGCACTTTACTGCCATTTACTTAATGTGATAAGACAAAGTCTTTCATACATTCCAGCTCCATTCAGTAGGGTTTTTTTTGTTACATCTGTTATAGTTCACACCCCAGTAAAAGCTGGGTTTATACACTATGTCTTGTGTAGTCACAGAGGGCAAAATCTGCCCTCCTTTAGGTCTCACTCTGCATAAGGCATTTCAATGCATAGTGTTCAGAGCTGATGTGCACCCACCTCTGTTCTTGAGCACAGTCTCACCAGTAAGGCTGGTGGGAATGAGCAAGAAAGAAATGGTGAGCACCCCAGACCATCCTATGATTCTCTAGTGATTCATCTCTTTTTGCCTCCCAGGACAGCTAAGGACCAGCACACTCACCACAAAGCAGCTTCGCTGGTGTAAGCAGTGGGTGCTGGTTAATTTGTAGATCCTGGGTTTTCCTACTGCTCAAACACACTGCATATATGCACACAAAAGGACAGCTAAAACTTCTGAAAGTTACTTTTATATATATAATTCTTTTCCCATTCTCATTGTCCTTTTCTTTTAGAATTATGTTCTTTAGCTGGTAAAGCACAGGGCTACGTTTGTTTGTAAAAACAGGCAGGATGGGAAAAGGTAAGCCTAAAATAAATATTTATTCTAAATCCAGAATTTAATCAGTTAATTCACACGGAGGCATCAATGTGAGCTCAAGAACAAGCTAAAAATATGGTCAGGAAGTCATAGGTAAATCAAACAGGAGAAAAAAGTGAAGTAATTGTAAAGAGATTTACAAGTCTATTGCCTGGAAAAATATTCCAGGTAAGCTACCACTTTTTATTTTAAAGTACAGCAAAGTACTTCAGACACAAAGAATGTTAGCAGTAACATAGAAACACTGTGAGAGCTTGCATCTATCATCTTACTGTTTAATTCTATTTAGAGATGCCCAATTTCTCCTTCTTTTCTCTTTGTATTGACAAAGCTTAGGACGCCTTGAGGGCATTGTTGCATTACAACGTTATGGAACACCCAGGAAAGAGAGACAAGTCACTCCATTGAAACTGAGGGCACAATGCGTCCATTCCAAGGAAAGTGAACCTGGCACATACCACTGAAATGCAGCTCTTTAACAGCACTCAGAAGGTCAGACAGCCCTCTGGGACAAAGCTTCAACTAAAAGCAGAATTAATGATTGTGATGCCTTCTGACGTCAATGGAAACCATGCCCTTTGCCTTTAGACTGTAGACATACCACCCCTTCCTCCTCACAGCTCCACCAGCATCCACACCTGAATTACCCAGAATCTGAAGGTTATCACAGCATTACATATCTAAAAGAAGAAAAGCATTATAAAAAAGACTAATTGTGGTAGTATCACTAAACTTTTGCTGAATAAAATCTTTGTCCTCTCTCAAGGCAAATCCTCAAGAAGTTACCAAGTTTGCAAAGCTCCAGTGTGAATGACAGAGTTATTTATGGATGTAAGGGGAACACAGACTAGAGAGGAAACTGCTACACTAGATTTTGTGACAAAAGGAATGAAAACCTTCACAAAACCAAACTGCTAGAAAAAGTTTCTTTGACTCACTTATGGGACCTCAAAAAGAATGATGTCTCATCCTCAGAGATCGTGAAGACACTGAGTAAGCTGGGTAACATCCTTTTGCAGAAGGGATTAAACTTGTTTGAATTGATTGAACTGTAGCTATTCTGAATCAACAAAATTCACACAGTTTGTCAATAACTAAGATGCATTATTCTGAGTTATGGACAGGGAATCTTCTCTTCTGGGCACCTTCCATCCCAGTCTGTATATTTATACTAAAGTAACAATAGCAAACCACAAATGAATACTTGTTGATATTGCATTTCCCCTTGGTATCAGGAAAAGAGTTCAGTTTTGTGATTTCCTCTCAGAGAGATGTAGGGAATGACCAGAGGACACAAGTATATTGGGTAAATCAATTTTTCTCCTTTGCTTTCAAGAAATATGCTTCTCCCCAATCCT
This sequence comes from Campylorhamphus procurvoides, assembly GCA_013396655.1. NCBI lineage: Eukaryota > Metazoa > Chordata > Aves > Passeriformes > Dendrocolaptidae > Campylorhamphus > Campylorhamphus procurvoides. The sequence continues at coordinate 259,446 of WBMV01000643.1, forward strand.
TGGCATTTATAGCTGTCTTGAAGTTGAAAAGCAGATTTCTGCTGAACCACAGCCTAAGGAAACTTCTTGGTGCACATGAAAAGTGAGTTACTCTCCAGGGAAATGGCTAAGAGATTTCAGCTTTTTGTCCAGAGATCTGAAGAGATGAGACATCAAACAGATATGGAACATTCAGATGCAGCAAAGAGTAAGAAAGCCTTAATACCCGGTCTGTGACTATTACCTCTTTAATGCACTCTTGTCTACAAAATCACTTCCTCTTACTGTATTCATGGCTGTGCAGAGACCCTGCACTGGTCCTGTATACCACCAAACCTTCCAAATTACTCAGATGGCCCAAAGTCAGAAAACTTTACTTCTGGGATGCTCAGGAGCTGGCATAAATCAGAATGAGATTTTCAATCAAAGGGAAAGCCTGGACCAAAACACATCACTCATCAAAACTATACCCAGGATACCTAAGGAGTGTGACAGGAAAATGGGCGCATGCCTAATGATACACAACAGTAGACCACAATTATCTGCTGAAACAAGATGTTCTTTTACAAAAAGGAATAACATATTCACACATTTAGTTGTGTTTGCAGCTCAGCACACCAAAAGGCAAAGTAGGGCAAGGATCTGGGAGGGTTTTTTTTCCTCCTCTGATTCTGAGGTATTTCTCACAGTACAAAAAGAAAGGTTTTTTTTTAAAAAAAACACCCTAATATTAAAATAGATTTGCACCATAAAGATAATTTCTTCACATTGCTGTTTCAGCTAAAATATTATCTTGTCTCAACAGAAGGCTTAATATTTGAATTATCCATCTCTTTCCTTTTGAACTGCAAGGAAGTTACACGATACCAAATAACTGTCACAGGGGACAGAAGAAAGCAATCCAGACAAACAGGAAGAGAGTAGAAAGCCTGAAGATGAGATAAAAGGAAGGATAAGTCTTTTTTATTAGTTTTAAAGGAGTCACACAGTTAATATTTACAGAGCATGTTACATGTGGCAGGATGTGCAGGTGTTTTTGGCAGAGCCTGAAGATACCAGAAATCTCCAGGCCAACATTTTCAAGTCAACATTGGTGTTTTTATCAACAGTCTGTTCTTTCTTTGCACATACATTTCCTGAGGGTGTTTCCTACCTCTACCAGAACATGGCGCAAGCAGCTTGTGCTTGCACCAGAGAGATGAGTGGGAAAAGGCATTTTAAGCATATGGCAGGATGGGTTGGCTCCATGACAAATAAACTGTATGTTATCAGCTAAAGGCAAGGATGAAGAAGAAACAGAGAGAAGATGCTCAGGTCTGTTGGCTCAGAAAGTTATGGCCAGCTGTTACCAGTCAAAGTTTATTTATTTATTTAATGTGAAATCTGTGATTCTGTGTGCAGTGAAAATGTGCCTTAAATCCTCAGTGTTTTCTATAGAGTGCCTCTCACTATAATGAAAATTCCAAGTCCTGGCTACAGAGTGTGGGAACAGTTTCTTCTCTCCTAAAACATGATTTTCCACCGAGGTTAAGAGGCTTTGAAATACCCAGCAGAAGCACAACACAACTCATTTTGTTGCCTTTCTGCATTAAATTGAACTTCTTTGATTTCCTGAAGTCATTTTATAGAGCACCGCCATGTACAAAGATTATTGCTTAAATCACAGTTTGCTCTGATTTAGTAGAAGAAAGATAGTTCAGTGAGTTGGCTACAGATTTTCTGTATGACTGATGTCCCGAGCATCTGGAAACCTCATTTATCTTCATTTTTCTTTAAGATAACAGCAGGCACACCTCACCCAGGTCTATAATTCTTTGAGGCTCCTCTTATGTGCAACAGAGAGAAGGCTGAACTGACTTAAGGTAGTGGTCTCCTCCCCAACAAGTCTGAAAACTGACTTTAATATATTTAGACGAGCAACTGAAGCTTCACCTCTGAGGGTATAATAGTACTTTCCCAACTTTGAGGCTGTAATTTTAGAGGTCACAATGCATTCAGACACCAATTCATTTCACCACTGATGATGGTGAAACAAGCCTTATAAACACCACTGAGCATCATCTAGAACTACATTGAACTTTGTGCTTAATTGCAGGTGTACTACTTTAGAAAACCTTTGAGAACGACCACCCTGGACCAATGTAGCTCCTTTTGACTGAAAGCTGCTAGACAAATGCACCTGTTTTACCCCTGCAGTGATTTAAACTTCTGTATTTAAAGATTCTTTACAACCAGTCACAGTGTCTTGGCAGCTTCAGTTTCAAATATCACCGATGTGGGTTTGTTTAGTTGTAGATGCACATGGTTCAGCTGGACAGAGTGCAGAGAGGGGTCAGGAAAACATTCAGAGACCTAGAAAACATGAGGTACAGACCCTCAAGAAAAAAAATGGTAGGACTTCTCAAGCATTCAAAGCTTGACCCCAGACTACTGAACCAGAGGAGGAGGAGACTGGAATTATAACAGAGAAGATTCCTTTCCAAAGTCCAAGATCCACATTCCTCCTATCAACTCATTCAGAAACATATTCTTCTACTATAAAAATAAATAAATCCTTCATTATGTTAGTTTTTGTATTTTACTGAAAATGTTTTGTGTCCCAGACATAATTGCAGAGATAGTTACAAACTCAAACCTTCATGTCCAGTGAGTATATGGAGAAAACAAATTTTCAGAGAGAGCAAGAAGCAATTTCAAGCCAGTTTTCAGTGCTATAATTGGAAGCCTTTTCAAAAGTAGTTTGGAGGTTTTCATCATTTTCCTTAATTCAAGAAAAGATTAAGCAAGACTGAAAAAATAAAATCACCTCTCTCAAGTCTGTTGTAAGTATTTGAAAGATAGTTGACAGTGTTTCCTGCATATACATTTCTCTTTGGGAGCCTAAGATGTTGTTTGCAGTTCAGAATTTTTCCTATACATCTGCTTTCTTGCACCACCTTCTACAAGTGCTTATATAGAGCAATATATGTGTGAAACACGTATATTTCTGTAACCACTTGCAATCAGTCCCTCATTGCCAGCTGCACATCAGTGCAGAAGCAGCTGCCGGAGACTTTCTCTTTTTCATTCCATCCACCTCCAAAAGGAAGAAAAGTTGTCACAAGTGCTTACATCGCAAGTTTGAACCACTGGCAAGGAGCTGGTCTTCAAGGAAGAAGCCAGTCCTAAGCCATTGCTTAATGTGGTGTGTCCAGACTTTGCCCAAAGCCGCAAATTCCAGCAGCCATTCAAACCTAAAATTAACCTGCTTGCTGAAAGTCACAGAAACAGGAAGTAGGAAAAAGCAGACACCAATAAGGCTTTTTACTTTCTCTCCAGAGCTGCTTGATGATGTTTTCAAAGCAATATTGCCAAGAACTGATTAAATACAAGCTGCAAGTTTGTGGAGAGTCATTTGTATAAAGATGCAACAAGGGAGAAATCAGAACTGAGCAAGTTCATTTCTTCCTGCTAGATAAGGAGGCTGGGGGGCAACACTGCAATCCTGTGCAATCCCAAAGGCACAGAACTTCAAACCAGCCAACTCGCATGTATGATGATTACCTAGTGAATTAGGAACTGTCTAGAGGCTTCACGTATAAACCTGAAATCAGCTGTTATAAGGCACACTATTTCACTTCAGCATAAATAAAACATACATCTGGATTTCTGCTGAACTCTTTGTTCACACTCCCACGCTGATTGTTCCCGAGCAGCTTTCTCTTTTCCCCAGGAGGTGTAAGAAAGCAGCTAAGCCAAACAGCACAGGGTTTTGTTTGTTTGGGGTTTTTTTGGTAAAAAGACTGACTCTCTGCCCCAAATCTTTGGTCTGCTAGAGCAGAGGGAGTGGGACACACCTGTGACAAATCCTGAGGACAGGACTGCATCCATGGAGAACTGATACCCGGACAAAGCCCAGGCTTTGGGAATGGATGTTTGGATCCCAGTTCAGTAATAGAGTTGTCAATTTGTTAATGCATGGCCAGATGGTGTATTCCAGACAGCTGCAAATGAGTGGGTGTGGAACAGACTGAAACCTGTGCCAGCGCAGAGCTGCTCTCCTGAAAGCAACATCTACTGGAAGGTAACAGAGCACGTGCATTTGGATTTGGCTCTATGGCCAGTGTGGGCTATTAGATAAAACATGCATCTCCTACTATGCAATATATGGGTATTTCTCCTGCCTTCCCAGAGCCCTGTGTCACCCTTTACAGAGTAATGAAAACACCCTCGCAAACTCTTTGGCCTCTTTGGGTAGTAAATATTAGAAATAAGTTCTGCAATTAGTCATAATGTAATTGCACCTATTCATTAGGTTCCAGTTTTAGTTGCCACCACAAATGGTAATATCATAATTATCAACACTTCTGCCAAACCAGATTTCTGGAGCCTTTATTTACATGAGTGCTGTAGTTCCCGAAATTCTCTATTCCTGCTCTCTGACAGAGTGCTGCATTTGGAAATCATGAGTGGGAGTTTAAAATAGGTTCAGCATACAGCTCACACTGTTCCCATCTCCGACATCCATATGTGGCTTGGGCAATCTGGAGCTTTCTTTGAAAGGCCTCACATTGTCTATTTTGCAAAATAAAGTTGCAAAATACATTTGCTGCTATTGGGCTCTGCAAGTTGCAGCACTTCAAGATGTACGTGATAAACAATGATGTTTATAAAACGCTCTGATGGCTAAATAGACACATACAGGATCAAATATTTGCCACACAAGCAATCAAACAAATTCATAAACACGAAGAAAGTGATTATAGAACTACAACTGTTCTATTATTAACCAGCAATCTGCATATCTGACTCCAATTAATTCCTAGAAAGGAGATACGAGTCAGTTGAAACTTAATTACTGGCATAACACCTTGTTGATTAGAAATGCAGTAACAGTCATTGCTTCTACTCCATTTATACACGGCCCATAATAATAAGCCAAAGGATGTCAGTCAGTCACTGCTTTCCTACCAGGGGTTTGTGCTACAGCAATAGCTCCTGGTGGAAATGCACTCCTCCACCCCTGTCACTCAGCTCCATAATTGCCTTGCCACTCACATAAAGAAAACAATTTCCGGCTTTGATGGGATTTTGTCGGCGATGTGAAACTGCTCCTGCAATCTCAGCAGGTAGGCTTTAGGTGGGTTACTTTGGTGGATCATAACATGAAACTAATCTTTAAGGAAGCAGGTGGAAAGTGAGAGAGATTTGTAGGCTGGTAGGTGCTAGAAAAATGTTAGAGTGATTAACAAAAGGGAGGTGTTAGATGAGGTGGAACTGAGACAAGAAGAAAAAAGTAGAAGCAAAGGAAAGAAAGTTGCATTGCTATTTTTATACCACCAAGAACATCTCTCAGATCAGCCCATCTTTCAGAAGCTCTTCTAAAACCATATACACTTATTTCACATGGCATAGGTAGCTGACCAGCAGTCTAACTTCAGCTTGCTTTCTATTTGGGCCTTCCCCTGAGCTGCACCCTCATCACCATCACTTCATCATTCCCAGCCTGAAGCTGCAGATGTAAAGAGTTTTCCTTTCAGCACTTTTCTCACTTCACCCCCTCATTCCCAGGAGAAGTTCACAGTGTTAGATGTTTCATTCTGCTTCTTCCCCGAGGCGAGACCAGAGTCCAGGTTTCCCTGGGGATACCTGAGGCCCCTCCAAACTGCCCATGCACCCACATGACTGCACAATCCAGCTTGATTTAGCAGAAGGACATATGCAAGGAAAAGGCTCTGGGGTGGTAAGCAGCAACTAAGCTTGTCTGTTTCCTCCCACAGCCAACACCTGCAGCAACAGAGTTTCTTTCCCCTGCTGTTCCCTTACCCACCATGTGGATTTATACCAAGGTTTCCATAGACAGGTATAGAAAATGTATAATTTCTCTCTAGCTATCTCTGTGAAGATTCAAAATTTAATCAGCAACATGGTTCATGGGTAGTAAGTTGAGGACAGAGCAAATGGAGAGATCCGCAGAGAAGTGCATCTAGAACATGTACTCATTTCAAGACTCCTTTTGGATGGAAAGCCATAACAAGAAGAGGGCAAGGAGGCTTAAAATTAAAGGAAAAACATAACCATCCCACAGTATAAGTCAGAGAACATCTCTAGTGTAATAACTCAAATCTTCCCTTGAACGCTTAAGGGACAGAATAAAACAGCCAAGCTGTCCATGAATAGACACAATACCTTTGCTTTTACATTTACAAAGGGACCAGAATGAAGTATTATGTACAATTCATTCAAATTATTATTATTTACACATTTTTGCACCAGAAGAATAATACTCCATCTTATTGGAGCCCCAGAACCTGAGGACACCAGAAATACCAAGGATCTCTGTCAGAGTTATTCTGGAGTCTGACCCACAGACAGACACGTTCCAACAGGGGACGTCTCATAACATCTGATAGGAAAAACACACTGAACAAACCCATCTATTTCAGTTGCTCACAATGAAACTTTGGGTTTATTTCATATCTACTGCTTTAATGCTCAATATTGCTAGCCCAAGATCCTCTGACAGGACTGAAATTAACTGTCTTCAGTATACTTTCTGAGTGCACTCCTGGGAGAGATGAATCACGAAGGTCTTAAATGCACCAGGCTCCTCATGTCTTCATAGCACTGTCTATATCTTAACCACATACCTTTAGCAAATAAAAGTATATTAAGTTAATGGATAAAAGTGTTTTCATTCTTACCCCAAATGGCTCTACTTCAATCGCAGTATATTTCATCACGGCAATATGAAGACTCTTTCAAAACTGCTCTTGCAGTTCAAAGAGGTAAAAAGGCCTATTTGTTTCAGGGTGACACCAAATCTGATCTTTTGAGTGATTTCAGCACTTTTTCATATAGGCAAACTTGGCTGCACACAAACCATGGACTTACGGCAACTAAAGCTCACTGGGTCTGGCATGGTAACTATTCTTACCTTCAGAAAAGGCATAACAGCTCCTGATGTATTTCTTCAGAAGTATGCAGAAATTCCAAGCTGTCAGGATTTACACCCTAGAGAATTATAAAATAGCAAAAAAAAAGTAATATTCAAGGATTTTTTCCCAAAAAAACCCAGAATAAAGCTATTAGTATTATTATTCTGTCATGTTTTTAATATTTGGAAAAAACCCCAAACTAAACCCCAACAAACCAAACCGACCAAACAACAAAACCTCCTTGGCAGGTAGGCTGGCTTTGTATTGATCACTTCTTGTTCTTCATACATGGTGAAATGTTATTTTTAATGCTGACTACACACTAAATAAAGAGGGAGATACACACAGGGTATATCCAAAATAACCCAATGTTTGGCTTTACTGTAAATTAGATCTTCAGCAGTACCCCAGAGTGGATTTGTGCCCTATTTTTGGTAGTTCATATTTCTTTAGCATAGCATTTCTGAAAAATAAAAAATAAGCTTAAAATCTCTAAGCTTAAAATACAACCTAGGCAAAACCATTTCACAAAATACAAGGAACTGTTAAGGCAGAGTTTAAAGCATAATCACAAACTTAGGACAGTTTCCCACTCACACTCCTTTCTTCAGAATTTCCAATAACTCTCTTACATACTATTCCCATTTTCTCCAGGTTTTTTCAGCTGTCTGTTATTTCCTTCATATTTATTTTTCCTTCCAAGAAAAAGCCACTTTCCTGTTTTCTTACTTGAAAATCAAAACAAATAAATACTGTAGAATCACTATGCAAACAGATAAGAAACTGCTGCATATTTTGAAGAGAAAGTTTCATATTCGGTACATTGAAAAACGGAATGAAATGTACACATCACTCCTAGAAAAAGCAGAAGAGGCTTCCAAGCATATCTTTCAAGCTGCAGGGATTTGTCCAGTACTATTTGCTCTGAATGAGCCTATAAAAAACCCACAAGACAACCACCACCATAGCTGGTAAGTAACATCAGCATGATGTTCTGCAAGACCTCCCTCGTACCACTTTTGATTTCACTCTCCGTACTGTTTATTGTGCTTGTGCCTTTCAAGTGCACAAAACAGGACAAGCTCTACTCCAGAAAATAACACATTTGGAAGGAAATTACAAACACCACATCCAAACCCTTCACACTTCTATCAGAAAAAGCAAACCATAGGGTCAGCCCAAAAAGAAAATGAGGACATTAAAAAAAACCGAAAAGAAAAATCATCAGCATAACAAAAAAGGCAGCAACAAATACAAACAACGATTACCTGGGGGACTTTAGCCTGCACCTCCCTAACTGTTTAAGCTTTGCTTCCCCATCTGAACTCGGTTAATCTCGCTTTAACACTTTTTCCTGTTCCTGAGGCCTCTCTTTGCTCATCACCCGTGTCTCCAGAGCAGGGTGGCTAATTTGGCTCTGATACCAATTAGCCGCCAGGCAACATCCGGCAGTGACTTTTACACAGGCATCTCTATTTATTCATTTGTCCTTTCCCTTCTGTTGGGGGAAGGTCATAGTCAGTGTGCTGCAGACATGAAGAGAAGGAAGAACCTCAGACAGGAGAAGAGGGACCATGTCTCACACTTAATTAATATAAAATTTATGACTATTTGAACGAGGAATACCTAGGCCAAGATGGAGAAGGGTATTGTGGAGAGAAAAAACAACTGCAGCTACTGATTAGCTTTGTGAAGACACTCATGAAAGCTGTCACAGCTGTGACTGATTGCAAAAAATGCTATTTCATGACTCCCAAAAGCCACTCTAAAAGCAACCTGAGACAAATCCTGGGATATCTCTGTTTGGCAGAATAAACCCTAAAATGACCAGCGTGTAGCAACATGGCTTGCATGGTCACTGCAGAAGCATCATTAAGCCAAAAGACATAAATGTTGTACAGGTAGACTTGGGGGATTAACAAAACATTACATAAACACTTCTAAATGCAATTCAGCTCACCTTCTAAGGGGAACAGGAAAAGCTCAGCCCTCCAGACTCTCTTCACAAAGCAGAGCTGTCCTGCTTCACGCTACAGATACCCCACTAACACGTGAACATAAAGCCTCTGTGCCAAGGCTGCAGGGGAGCAGGAGACCCTAAGTGAGCCAAAAACAGAGGTCCTTGAAGCTTTGCTTGCATTCAACAGCAACAAGAAAACCCTTGAGTGCTAAAAGTTAATGGAAACACCAAGATGACAACCTACTCAGAAAGCCAGCCCCATGGAAGGGGAATTTGACTGAATTAGCCCCTTGACTTTGATAGCCAAGAGGAAAAACCCTAAGTGACAACCAGAACAAGAGTCACTGTAGGTTTCTGAAATGTTTGGGGACTTCTGCTGCTGTGCCTCTAAGTGCTTCCAAGATGGCAATCAAGAGCTCAATCCTTTGTTGCTACACAATCAATTTTCTTTCTTGAGTTTACATTCTTATTTGAACTTGCCTGCCTTTGTGTGACCCAGTGGTGGCTCTGAGGTGCATAGTTTCTCCAGAGGACAACAATATCCAGTGAAAGAAGATCCCACAAAGAATCTGCAGAATGTCCCACCATGAAGGCTCAGTGCTCTGAAGGCTGGTGTTATCAAGACACAGGGCACAGAAAACAAAGTATGTTCTGAGAAATACTGTTCAGTGACCTGCAACTAGGGGAAGAGATAGAGGAGATCGTTTCTGACATGAGGGAATCCCACAGTGTCACACCTTGATGTAAGCAGAACCCAGGACCAGAGACCTGTAAGGTTATAAGAAAACATGACTTTCATCCAGCAACCTGGGTTTCAAAGAATATTTGTGCATTCCCTAATCTCTAACTCTTCAAGCTGCATTGGCACTACTGTGTGTGTTGGTTTGAAGAGCTGCCTGATTATTAGCAGCTGTACCTGATTAGGTGCCAATTAATACAAGAGCTCCCACAGAGTTAATATGAAGGTTTTCCTTTCCTCTGCTGTTCATTTTTATCTATGACTTCAGGAAAAATCTATTAATCACCCCATGCATGTTCTCACTGTGCTAATACAGTCATTTATTATGGTTATTAGGCTGTTATAAATCCATGAGGACTTTGATAGATCTTAATACTTTAGATAGGGGATTTATAAGGAACATTTGGCAATTCACTTGTAGGAACTAAATATTCTGTCTCTCGCCCCCAGAAGCACCAGCCACTTGTGCATCATTTTCCAGTGTGCTCCTCAAAATGCCCCTCAGGCTCTCTGGTTTCCTACCTGTCCCTCCTGCTGGACCCTAATAACCACAGAGGTACACGACTATGCTGACTGGGAACCAAATCCAGAGACAGGTGGAGCAGCTGCAGGGAGGGAGGGCTTGGGGCTGTCTCCAGGTCACACGAGGTGACCAGAAGCTGCAACCCTTGGCAGGGCAGGGCACCCTGGCACCAGAACCAGGCAGCCACCATTGCCACCTCCCATAACATTTCAGGAGATACCCCAGAAGGTCCCTGCTCCTGCCTGCCCTTGGAGCAAAACAAAACCAAATCCTCTGGCTGTGATTTTTCAAAAGCTCCCCAAAATGCTTGTGATCATGAGCTATCTCAGCTTAGGTCAGTCTGCTGCTTTTGAAAACTCTTCCTCTTGTCTGTAGTGTACTTTGTGTAGAACATTAATGTATCAATACTCTGGGAATTGATTCTCTGTGTCTCATAGTGACTGCATAATAAAAAGAGAAATATCACCTAGAAATAACCACTGATTTACAATTGTAAACTATTCTCAGCCAGCTGGCTTGTGATAAGAGCTGCTCTGTATTTAAAAGCATTTATCTGTGGCTTCTCTCAGCTTGGGTGACTTTTATGGTGTCTCTTGCAAAGCTCTTACCAGGGCAGTGATTTGCAGTTCACATAAGCCACTAGGCTCCTGCAATATGACCCTTATGTTATAGATAATACAATTTAAGATGATGATTACGGCATGATTCTATGAAACAGGATGGAAAGTTCTGCTGGCCTATGAGGCTGATTTGCTTCTCTTGAAGCATAAATAAATTTATCTTATTCCCTCCTAAAGATCAGCCATATCCTCTGAAAACACACACGCACACAGTGTGTTTGCTGCTAATCTCATGGTTATTAATCTGTCTTGTGGTAGCAACCATGGCTTGGAACCCAAGTGGGGAAAAGTAAAGGTTGAACTTAATACAGTTGTGCAAGATGTTTGTTTTTACAGGTGACACACCTATGGTTGGGCTGTTTCCAAATGTGGCCTTAGTCAATGAAGTATGAAATACAGACAGGCTACACAAATCAAAAATAATAACCTTTTTGCAAGATGCACTGTCCCTACAAGTGAATATATTAGTGTTGTAAATAAAACCTCATATTAATGCAAAGCTGTGCCGTCACCTGCCACAGAACAGCCCTGTGTGTAACTCCATTGGTTATTACATTACAAGGATGCCTGGAGCCTTATGCTGACATTAAGTGAAGCAAGTATGGGATTTAATGCATCTAACTAAGTGAAGAAAAATATTTTAAAATCATACCTTTAATTTAATATATGCATGTTCTTCACTGAGGCAATTACCCATGAGTCCACAAAGAACAGGCTGGGCTTGAGGCTATCAGACAGTTTATTCAGGATTATTCTTACGGATGATAGCACTTCATGGTTTCCAAGACAAGCTTGCTCATTACACTGCTTTCTGCTAACTGAATTTCTGCAAGATGCCCCTTTCAAGCATTTCTGGGGGAGCCTTTGAACCATGAAAAACACCAGAAAACTGACACAAGAGTGATTTCAGCTTCATAGATAAAGCAAATATGCAAAAAAGTGCATTTTCTTCTGACACTGTATGCAGTCCTTTAATCAAGGAAAACATTTGCTCAGCCAGGAACAAATGAAAGGGAACTGAAGGGGAAAAAAAGACCCGCTCAGAATTATTAACCCAATTTACCACCTTAATTTTTAACATGAAGTCAAAATAAACAATGGTCACCTCGTATAAATCTGTGGATTCAGTTATTCTCACTTAAGAAGAAGTTTATGCTACTGGAAATTCAAGCCTGTTGGGTTTATCTGAATCTGTAGCCTTCCAGAGATGTGTTCCAGGTTTCTGAACAGGCTGTGCACCCTGGTGTGCTGAGGGCATCCAAATGCTCCAGTTGGATCATCCTCAGCCATTACCAAACAGACCCTTTGTCAGCACAGGCCAAGACTCGGTTTCAAGCCACCATGTTGCAAGATGTCTGAAAGTTGAGCTGAAACACAAAGTTAAGAAGGAATTTGGCCCCTTACTCTGTCATTCTCATGTAAGTTCTGTTTCCTCAGGTAGCTAGTCAAGACAGCTGGTTTCCAGGGGCTATGCCAGTAGTTTATCTGGCTTTATTGTGCAGTATGCTGAGAAGATAAGGGAATGAGTCACAACAGCATCAGAAACATCGCATTTGTTAAGCATATTTGCCACCACAATCTCGTTACCATTGGGTGTTCCTGTGCAGTTGTGTAGAACTCATAAAACTGTTCTTAAATATTGACCCATTTTATTTGCCTATTTATCCTCTTGGCTCCTTTTATTCTAAAACAATCAAGAATGCATTTACATTGGCAAAACATTTCTGCAAACATTTTCTACCTGGTCAGTTAAAGATCAACATTGAAAAGTTTGTTTTCTTCATTATAACTCAAAGTAATGGTTTGTTTATTCAGAAAAAAAACCAAGCAGAAATGTTTGGTCTTATCTAGCAAGTGAGGTTGTAAAAGATTGTGCTTTTTGAAATTGTGTCTGGAAGTTGTGATGGCTCTGTAGTGTTCCACTGAAATATACTTATGCTGGAAAAGAGATTCTTGGAAGGAAAAGCTGTGCTCTTTCAAAAAGATTTGGATTTCATTTAGGAAGTGAGATCAAAATATTTTGCCTCAGGTTAAGTAAACTGGTACTGTGATACTTGGTTTGTGAGAGAGTCAAAATATCAGCATCCTTACAGTGGTAATGTGCAACTCTCTGGCAACTCTCCTCAGCCCGAAGAGGAACTACACTTCCCGCAGGTCACTGCAGTGATTCAGGAATGGAAGCCAGGATGAAATATTTCAGTGTGGTTCTGCAAACAAAAATTAATTTTTATGTGAAAAGCATTAAATGACTGCAGGTTAAAGTTCTGAAACGTGGTATTTGGATGTTCCTGTCTGAAGGGATTTTTTTGAACTTTGGCTCTGGATTTAAGTTTAACTTCTGTTATGTTTTAACGGGGATTTATTTTCAAATTCTATAATCTGCCACAGGAAAATAAATTCTAATTTTTGTTAGGATGTCTAGTATCTGAATATGTTTATCATAATCCAGTAAACTAAACTAGCTTAAACATAAGGTAAACTGGTTTGTCTGTCCCTAATACATATTCATAAGGCTTTAACAAACCTGAAGGAATTAAGTGCAATGTTTTGTTGCTGAAGAGAAAACCCAAATATCTGCCCATTGTTTTACCTGGCAAAAGTCTTCCAGCTTCTAAATGACACTGTATTCTGCAAAAGCTTCATAGCTCAGTGTTTATTTACACTTTATGGAGGAGACGCGACCGGAGAGGCGAGCGTGTTGCTCTCGCTGCGGTGTCCTCACTGAGGTGACAGGAGTTGTTCTGTCAGTGCTTTGAACTTCCTTTTTAGCAGATAAAGGACCCTCCTAATAAGAATAACACATTCAAAGGTCTGTGCTTAGGCTGTGCAAGAGGTTTTTGCTGAGCATCTCAGTGCTGTGATCACCCAGGGAAAACAGAGTCCTGTGCTGGGCCTGCCCACACAGGACAACTTAGGAGATTTAATCCAAAAAGACATAGTTTTGATTTTAAGGCTGGTCACCTAGGTTTCATTCCAATCCTTTTGTAGATGTTCTGATCCAGAATGGAAGCTGGCATTATTTATTTTATCTCATTCCACTCTGCTTCTCGCAGCCATTGAAGTTCAGAATAAAAGTATGGAAAATTATAATTGATAACATTAACAAACAGAGCAGGGGCAGATACATTCCACAGATTTCTTCTATACCTTCTGAGGTTTTCTTTTTTTTTCTTTTCATAATTTTTTTAAAATACCATCTCAACATTTCATTTCCACCCTTCCCACTGCACCTTTCCCTGTTACTCAGCTATGAGCTCTGCCACTCTGGTTTTCACCCTCCCCACTCCAGCATACTCAGTGCTCCAAAAGGATTTCTACCTGTTTCCCACTTAAGTGTTGCTGGTACCAGCAACAGCTTTGTCATTTACCCTGCACTGAAGGATGGGAAAACTTCAGCCCCTGGGTAAGCTTTCTGGCTCCTCACTCTAATAACTAGTGCCATCAACACAATAAAATTTTATATCATTTTTATTGGATCCCTCCTAAAGAATTATAGGCAGAGTGCTGGCTCACAGAGCAGATGTGTGAAGCTGCAGACAGGACTACATCTGTTTCCTTTTGACACAAATTGTTTTATATAGAGCCCTGTTGACTAGGAAATTTAACATACTGTTGCTGTACATTTTGTAATAAAATCATTGCTAAATAAACACATTATCCCCTTCTACTCTCCTCCCCTTTTCTTTTTCTAATAACAAACTGATTTTATTTCCTCTCCATCTCTTTCCTTCTCATTCCCCAAAATAGCTTTTTTTTCTAGGCCCAGTTTTCCCTGGAGATGGGCCAGCTCAGGGAAGGTGGAGAAATGTCAGTAAGAATCTGCTGCTGCTTCCCACTAAATAAAAAGTATTTGTCACTATATTTCTTGTATTTCTTCATGGGGCTTTTTAAATTTTTTTTTAAACCCAAAATCTGTTGCCTACAAGCAGAAAAGAAATTACTCACCATCCAGATCCAGATAAGGAATTGAAAAGAAAAGCTGCAAAAAGTTACCAGCAGTGTTTAATCTCCAGGCTGGGGTGATGCCCTGCTTTTGCTGCAGCTCCAAGTGCTTTGCAACCTCGTCCTTCCCTGGGTCACTGCAGCTACTCCAGGTTTCAGGCTGTGGAATAAACCAGCTCCACGTTGCTGCTTAACACAGAAAACAGAAACATCTCAGAGTGCAATGCCATTCACAAACAAAACCAACCTGATTTTCCTCATATTCCTAGCAGAAGGAAAATGAGATGCTAACACAAATCCTCCAAGGTAACATATATATAGTATCTTTGGGAAATATGTTTTCTGAGAGATGGGGCCACTCCAGCTGCAGCTACTCTGCTTCTTGGGGTAGGACTACACAGGAGGGTCTGTGCCTGGGGAAGCAGGAAAGCCAGACTCTGCCTACACTATCCCACATAGACACCATGCAAAACCCTACAGGACTGCTCAGGGCTATGGCTGTACATCATTCACAAAAAGAGCATCACTTCCTGCCATCCTCACACACCAGCACTGCCACACCAAATACATAGATATGGTGCCAAGTTGGGAATGCAGCTGACAATAACAAGGGGAAGCTGATGGGATTATGACTGAAAATCACATCAGTAATAAAAATTACAGAAGGAGTCACAAGCCCTTTAAGGGGCTCTGCCTTATTTGCATTTTCTTATGTTGTATGGAAAACTTAATGAAGTTTATCTTGTCATTAAAATAAACTAGCTCTGTGGCAGTGCTGTCAGAGCTTCACTAATTAAAAGTCAGCCTCCACGTGCTTAAAGCTTGTCTACACTTGAAAATTAATTCAGTTTGAGGTACCATAAAAATTTAAATTGCAGAAGCTATATTCCACCTAAATTAAGATATTTATTTTGTAAGAAGAGCTCCTCTGAACTTGGCTCAAATTGAAACTAATAGAGCAGGTGCTTCTTTGCCCTGTCCTGAACTAAGACCTGTGCATAAGAAAGGATTTGGGAATATCTCTTGCTAAGTATCTCCATGCACAGAAAAGACTTGGGATAGCTGACAGACAGCAGTTTCCTCTCTGAGGGCTTCTCCCTGCCTTGTGCCTCACCAGCTGAGCTAACACTGTAAGCAACAGATGATATATGGCTAAAAAATATGTTCTAAGCTAAATTGATATCTAGTTATCAAATTTGTAAGGACCTGTAGTGCTTATGCAAGGCTGCTACTACAGTACAAAGCCTAAATGAGAGAAATTAAATCTGGAACTAAAACCTTTCTAAGAAAATAAAATCTTTTTATAAACAAGCAAGTTTGGAATAGAGAAAAAAAGAGAACATTTGGGATTATTTTTCTTTATGTGTGTTGTAGGAATACAATTATCAACCAATTTAAGAAATGGGTAGAAAACAAACACTAGAGAATATAAACAAAAATTCTTTTAGTGACAGGAGTGCTTTTCCAATTAAATTCCAAGAGCCCACAATTTCCAAGTCATTTGGAAACGTCAGGGCACCTGAAGAGCACAATACAAAGTTCTCAGGCTTCCTTTGTTTTGTATCCTGCTCTGCCAGTCACACGTTTAAGACCGAATGCTTCCCCAAGGTTTGCCAGCAGAATAGAAATAGCAGCTTAACAACATTGGTGCTGGGGAAACATATCCAAGCCAAGGACTAGGGAGGACATGGAGCAACATAACATGCATAGCTTGACCTTGTCATCTAATCTGGATGATGCACACAAAGTGGAAAGATGCTGTTTGAAAGGAAGGGCTGCCCACCCTCAAAGGAATCTAAGTAGAGGAAAATAAATGGTATTTCAGGCTCTCTTCTCCAGGTTGCTTTGTAGGGCTCACAGAGCATACGTAGCTCCAGGTTGGTCTTTTGGCATCTCCAAATAGGAAAGCCAGTGAAACTGTGAGTTTTATTCAGGATTTTAAATGAAGAATCATTCATCACCTTTGTGAGGGAAAGGATCATAGTGCTTCCCTCATCTATTTTAAGCAGAGATTTCAGACAATGTTGAAATGGTAGATAGAGAGCCATGTGTAGCAAAAAGCTTTCTTCACATGAAAAGAAAAATTTTGGTGGTCCTTGCAAGGGTGTCTGACCATTCTGCTTTATCTGTCCCACCAGCTGAGAATAACAGCATTTTCCCCCTTCTATAGCAAAGGGAAAATTATGTGCACAGCATGAATGGAAAGGGACTTTACTTGCTGTTCAATACAAAGCAATTTAATCATCGTTACTCTCTACAAACCTGCAGCCCAATTTCCTGCTTGAACACCATCTATTTTTGGTGGGAGTCCTCCAGCATCTTTTGTTACACGTCTGCAGTGGATTTGCCCCAAGCAATTTGCTGATGGTTCCAACAATGCCACCTTCCTATGACACAAGTGGGAACCTCTGCTCTGGAGGGACACTAGTAAGACAAGAGCTGCCCTCCACATTGTTATTATTTTCTCCAAAATAATATGCAATAGGGCAAGAGGAAATAATCTCAAGTCATGCCAGGTTAGGTTTAGACTGGATATTAGGAAAAATTTCTTCACTCAACGGGCTCTCAAGCATGGAACAGGCTGCCCAGGGAAGTGGCTGAAACACCAGCCCTGGAGGTATTTAACAAATGAATAGATGGGGTGCTGAGGGATGTGACTTAGTGGTGGACTTGGCAGTGCTGGGTTTATGGTTGGACACAATGATCTCAGAGGTATTTTCCAGCCTAAATGATTCTATAATTATGGTGCAATATTCCTAAGGAGAGATACTGAATGCTAATAAACAAAGCCCTAGAAATGCCACAAGACAACCTTCATATATCCCCTTAAGTTCTTTTGTTCTGTCCCTCCCTTCATTTCATTAGATTTTTCTCAAATTAAGATGTTTATTACCCTGAGTGGTCTTGTATGGACAGTGCCTGGGATCACTCTGGCACTAGCACTGCAAGACTGCTGCTCCTCCAGTAAGTTGCTGGACCTCCAGGAAAGGATATAAATCCTTCTATGAAGGTAGGAAATATCAAGTCATGGTTGTCCTTACTCAAAATACAGCCACCAAAGTTTCTCATGTCATGAAATTAATTGGTGGGGAGAAAATATTCAGGAGGACTCTTGCACATGCCAGTACATTTGTGTGTACACAGATGTGCAAAACACTCAGGACAGGACCACGCAGTTGCTTTCCACCACAACCTGAAGGACAATATGGGATGGAATTGGCAGTGGTCATCCAGCTGGGATGAGGTGTTCCTCCTGCTGGTATCCAACTGCTTGCTTGAAAATGAAACGCTTGGCAGCAGAAATGCTCCGCAGCTGGAAACCATGAACGAGTGAAAGCAAATAAACAATCCCAAAATTAGGTTTAAAGCAGAGAATAAAAATCAAATGTCATTTGAAAGCGTGCTAAAATTGGCTGGTGTCTAAGAGAGCATTTAGTGGCTCAGCACTTCTCTGCTGCACTTCAGAAATTAAGGCAAGAAACAGAAATAGTCTCAGATGTAGCAATAAATAATGGACACTTTCAACACATAATTTGCATTTGAATTAACTAGGCTGGCTAAATTAATTCACCCATTATAAAAGGCAAATTTTACTGTCTATATTTTCAGGCTCCCTGCTGTGCTAAGTTAAATGGGCACTGAGGCAGGAACTAGCAGCTCCACAGAAATTGCTACTAAATTAGTTTCCTCACAATTATTATCTAGTTCACACAGTTTGGAAGCCTGATGCTGATAAAAAACAATTGTCCCAGGGCCTTATCTTTTCTCCACTGTTTGTATCGGTGAGGATGAACAGCTCTGGCACCTTACTCAGAGGTTTTTGTCTGAAACATTTTCCTACGCCTTCCTCCCCAGAAGGGTTAAATCCCATAACCAAGATTTGCATTCAATATCAATTTTAAAGTTTGGGAGACTGAGCAGCGATTTCTCTGTATCATTATTTGAGAAAATTTCAGATAACCTTAAAATAGTTGATGCAATATAAGACAATAGGTTATTAATTATATAGCTCATATAGCAGCAAGATCTAACTGGAGGAAGACAAGCATGGAGATTTATGGAGTAATCAATATATTACACTGTCCTTAATATATTAACATTGTGTTTGTAACTACACACAAGTTTATTTTCAGGAGCTGCACCATCAGGATTTTCAAAACCATGCTCAAAAATGCCAAAAGCATTTGAAGAAAGGGAAAATAGAACTTTTGTCATCTCCCCTTTGCAAACAAAGAGTGGCAGAGAAGGAAACCAATTCGTAATTCAAACCATGGTCAGGGTAAGGTCACATCCTCTGCTCACCCCACGTCAGGAAAGATACACCACAGCAAACTCAAAGTCCAGCCCAGGCTTCCCAAGGGATGTGCTGTGGACTGAGGGAGAGGATGTGAGCAGCAAGGCTTTGACAGGAGCACAGCTCTCCAGCAAAACCTGTTTAAATTACTGACACTTTTCCCACTGTCTAGAGAAAACTTGTTTTGCTCAGGGAACAGGAACAAGCAAATGATGGATAGGCACTTGGCAGCACTGCTCTTTGCTAGAGAAGCTTTTAACACCTTCTCTGGAGTCGGAAGCTGTACCAGGTAGCTCAATTCACACAGCCAGGTCAGGACAGGGTGGATTTTGGCAGGATAGTCATACTGTCCCAGAACAACTACACTGCAAAGTGAGTGGTGTGCCTGTAGCTCACATTTTTCCAAGCTTTGTGTCCCACTCTCTGGGTCTACTTTCTTCCTTTCCTCAGGGAAACATAATGCATCCCAGCATCAATTTTCTCCATTATAATGGACAAAAAGTAAAAAATTAAAGTAGTTGTTGCTGTCCTAGAGTATTACTCCATCAGCCCATAGGGTTTCCTCGCTGCACATGGACCATAAAAACAATGTGAGGAGAAAGAAGGAAGAAAACAGGAAGGCAACAAATCCAAGCTACACTCCACCATGTGGAGAGCTCTGGCACCAAGAGCAAAGAGTTACAAACATTTAAGCCCTTTCTTTAGATGGCTGTGATGAAACAAGCTGCATGAATCAATGCCTATTAAAGGCACCCAAATATTCCCCACTGCCCTTCCTCTATCGATTTCTTCTATGCAGAAAGCAAACCATATTGCAGCAGAAAAATCACACTGTTATAGTGTCCAAAGGGACTGTCTCCTTCTAACACTGAAAAGATGGAACCAGGCCTTGTGACAGTCTGTCCTTGCTGTCTGTGTCACTTCAATACCAAAGAGGATATTGTGCATACAATTTCTCTGCATTAAATATAAGAAGCAAGATGTGTTGGCCTTTAAGTCACATCCTTCCAGATCTAAATCCATTTACAGAATCGTTAGAGTTTCTTCCCTTGCTGTTAGCACCAGAGAAGATTAAAAAATTTACATCTAAACAGAGTGACTTTGAAGACCTTAACGGGATGGGACTTGAAATACTGATTTCCTTATTTGTGGGATGTTACAGCAGAAAGCAGCCACTGCTTGCAGAGCAAGGATAGACTGACATCCTCTAGAGCAGCCAACGCCCTGGAACCTTACAGGATAACTTTTAAAAGCATAGAAATTACCTGGGTGAATACAGTTAAGCTGCCTGAAATGATTGACTCTTGCAAGGGCCACGTTTAAACCCAGAGCAAACTCTGATTGCGCTTGGGTGGAAAATGAGCAGAGATTGCCACTGAAAGGGAACGTTGCCTTCCCAGCCAGAGGCTGATGGTGGTAAAAGGCATGTTTAGACACATCATAGCTACAAGTCTGAGTTTTTAAATTTCTGTGAGCTGATACAAATCATAGAGCCTTTAGGGAAGTGTTCAAGTACCGGGCAATTCAATATCAAAGATAAGAATGATTAGAAGTATCTCACAAACCATAATTCTGAGGACAGGCTTTCTCTAAGATTCATTCTAATTTTCAGTGGTTCAATATATAGTATATATTAAATATTATTAGGCATTCCTTGAACCTTCTAATCGAGGGCAGAAATCCTGCATTGACTAAGCTAATGTGAATAAAGTAGTTTCTTTCCATATCAGAAGCATTTCAGAAAATTAATTCTGTATCTCTGAAAAGGTCATTTATTCAAGGATGAGTGACAGGTGCCATAAACTTACCTGTATGTCACTTGTATGTCAGTTCAGCTCAACTGAACTCAAAGCAAATCCACTCAGCCTGGTCAAGTATAATTACCTACCAGAGCAGGACACATTGCTTTGCATTTATTATTAACAATGCCACAGAAACACTAAATTCAACAGCAGTTCTGATTAGTGAGGTCATTGTTTTTCCTTCCCAAGTGCTTCCTTTTCCTGGCGTTTACAACATGATTATCACAGTATAATAATTTTATTGGCATTTGTACTGTGACAGCAATTAAATTTCAGTTATGGATGAACAAAGTATGAGGTTCAGTGCTAGATTAACAGGATTAAATTTTAGATGGGAGGGGGAAAGGCTGTGTTTCTAGGAGATGGAAGCCTGTCTGTGCTCACAGGACTTGAATTTGTGGGCTTATGTCCTCTCTCTTTCCATTGTCTTAATGAAACATTTTTTTTTTTAGTATGTATAGAATACACATGTTCTGAGTAAATTGTTTCACCAGCTTTGATTACCTGTGGTTATAAAAGCCCTCGGTGTTCACTGTTATGCTCTAAGTGTCATTTTAAGGACCTGAAAGTTGCACCACAATTTATGGATGAATAAATTGATAGATGAATAAATCTTTGCTTTTAAAATAACTTTGTCATTCTTTCATTAAACAAATTGATGGAAAAGTCCATATAATTCCCAATAAACTATATGCTGTACTGGGAACTCATTTATGTCATCCTAGATTTGGGGTTTCTCACCACTTTCTGGTATGATTTAGTTTGGGGAATACTGGATGTTTTAACTCAGATTTTTTTAATCTTTTAGGTAAGATGAGAACAATGAATGCTTGTGAATGGGATATGCATTCAATCTAAAAGTCAATTCAATAAATATTTATGGATTTATATGATGTTTATAAAATTCTGAGACAAAAGAGAAAAGTTTTAGATTATAAAGTGGTTGATGGCGGCCAGCCAAAAACATCAGCCAAATTAGGCTAATATTGTCAACACACTCACACAATAGTCAAAGTTAGGAAGGAACTGATCTTTGCAGGAGAATTCGGAACATCCCTGCAAAGGCCAAGTGCCTCACAGCCTGCAGCACAACTGTGTGCTTACACAGTGATACTTATTTTTGGATGGCAAAAGTGTTCTGCTATAATAAAATGAAAATTAAATTATGATTTAATAAGAATAAAAGGTATTAGAAACAAAGCTAAATCCCAAAGACAGAAGCATTACACCACACAGTTAGCAAATTAAGAAGGCTGACCTTGTTGGACTCAATGCTAAACCACCCAGCAGGCAAATTTGACAGCGTGCATCAGACTACAATTTCTCTGAAGCACTTTCAGAGCATCAGAAACTACCAGAATTCCCAAGGAGTTCTCTAATCATATAACTTGCCTGGGCGCTATTCAGCATAGGATGCATTTAAGGAACAAAGAATATAATTCCATCCAATGCAGAACATCATTTGTCTTATTTTGTAAGGTTCCTGCTGAAGTCCTGGCTCTGGAGGTAGTGCAGTCAAAATCAATTCACACCTCCATTCATCGTGCCTCGGGAATGAATGGATGCAGTCTGTATGTCACATCCATAAGAGCTACTTCCATTATTCTCCAATCCCCCCAAACAAGTATCATTCAATTGATTTTCTCTGTGCTTCTGAGAAGGTTACAAGGGACAAAGCTGGGCAAAATGAGAGAGCAGCACCCTCCTGGTAGAGCAGCAGGAGTGGGGAGAAGGTCAACTTAACAGAGGATGCTCACACACAGGGATCCCCAGAGCCTGGGGACTGCAAAGATCCGTCTTCCTAAAACTCTGGCAACTGCAATACCAAAGGAATGTGCTTTTAGTTTTTCAGTCTTTGCCCAGTTACCACAATGCTGATCTCCTGTACTTATGTATTTTTATAATTTAATTGACACAATGCATAGGGGACTTCTTTAAGAACCACTCTCTCATTTTACTCACCATTAGATGCTCCTAAATTGCCAAGACCTCTTGCATGACACCAGGATCCTCCTATTTTTACCATCTTACTGGAACAGTGAGGGTTTTCTTTAATATAATTCTACCATCAGAACTAATGGGTTCAGCAGAACTAAAAAACAAACAAAAAGCCATGAGGAGAGCAAGAGTTTTGATTATTTTGATTATTTTTCTATCAAGGGTATCTAAATAAAATACTTCATTTCAAAGCTTGGACTTCAAAATGTTTTGGTGGGGGTTTTTGGGGGTGTTTTTTTTTATAAATTTAATACTACTGCTCTTTGGGGGATATGCCCCCAAACCAAACACAACTTGCTCTTCTGAATCATGTTGTTTCACTGTTTAGATCTCAGCATTTACTACATATGTGACAAAACACCATTATTCTTCTTCTGATTTACACAACAGCCTGTCATCAGAATGTGAATATATCCACATGGACCTAACAGACTGTATGTAAAAGTTCCCAAATATCCTGTTTATTCAGTCACAATATAAAAATAGAAGAGTCATTGCCTGCCTTTCGCAGAATTTTATGTAATCTGTTATAAAATTTCTACATTTCTTTTTAAATAAATAAAGCAACAATAGTGAGCAACAGGAGGAAGAAATATCATTGACCTGGGAATGTACAGACTGAAAAATTTCATCAGAACAACAGTATGATCTTCATGAACTATATCTGTGATGAACCCTTTTAGCTATTCAGTACCAGGATCTACAAGGTTTAAGGGATTTCACCATCTAGAGATATACTGACTCTCATATACCTTGAGCTCAGTTAAAAAAGGCTCAAAAAATTTAGATTACATCATTTCAGGTCTTATCACACCAGCTGAAAACAACAGCGGCTTCCAGTTTAGCTTCTTCCTTTAATAGCAGCTTTATGCTGTGGCCGAAGCCTTGGTCAGGTAAGCACCTATGGATTTAGTATTTTCAGGCACTGTGAGCAAAGCCAGAAACCATGATATTCCTCAGGATGCAATGCCGGGTTTGCTTCTGCCCTTCTGAAAACATAATTCATGCAGGAACAAAATGCCTTAGAATTGCTAAGGAAAAAACCCACCAACAGCTCATCAGACACACAGGCTGGTACCCCTCTGACATTTAATTCCCACCTCCCTGTTCTCCCTTTGTGAAATCAGCACCTTCACACTCTCAAATTAAATTAGACCTGATAATCTCCTAGTCTGACACTGAAAAGAGCACAGATCTCCATGCTCAGGATGGCCCTCTCCTGCTGAGGAAAAGACCCAAAGAAGCATATGGAGGGTGCACGGGTGTTGTAAGCCGAAACTCTGCCTCCTCATTTTTCATATTTGTTTCCAAGCTTTTCCTAATCTATATTTCTGCAAATATTTTTTCCCCAACAGAAGCTCCAGCTTGGGGGATGTGTGAAAAGATGATATAACATTTCATAGGTGTTAGCAAAATAATTTTACAGATGACATTGGTAAAACCCCCAAATGTTTCTTTGATGTTTTGATGAGTTCCTATCTCCATATTTTTCCAGCAGCAGCAGGGCTCTCATTAATTCTGCACCACCCATCTGGACTTTTAAAACACAGAGTTAAACGTTGTAATCTTTTAAAGAAAAAAAATAAATTGATAGCCTGAGCTCTCGTTTGAAACAGCTCCAGTAGCAAGTCAGGCACTGTCATCCAAGGGGAGGGGAGGACAGGGGAGGGAGAGGAGAGGGAGAGGAGAGGAGTGTTACCACAGGGACACTACCTACAGATCCCCTGAAACAACATGCACTCTTCCCCATGGATGAGACAAGGGCTAACTTCACAATTACTTACATATTTTACATTGAGTCATAATTAGCTGCAATATATATACACTTCACTTTAAACCAGCTATGAATAGATGAGTAAGTGCCAGGGACTGCCATCTGCTCCATAAGCCATAATTAACTGCCTGATTACGAAATACATATATATTTATCTAATTAGTTTTAAAAGCCCTGCTTTAGCTGGCACGGCTCCAAAAATAAGGTGAAAAAGGGTGTCCTACTGCTTGATAGAGAGAGGCTGGAGATGTGAACAGTTGTCACAGGGACCTGCCCCATAGGCCAGCATGGCTCCAGTGGGGGATCAAGAAGGGGCATCCCAAAACAGGGAGCTGCTGCCCACCGGAAAGTTTTACAGGACAGCACCCAGGGCATTGCTAAGACAGCCCCTCTCTGCCTGTGCCAGCGTAGGGCATGATGCAAAGCTTATTTAGGATCTCAAAAAAACCCCATGGTGATGATCAAATGGTGAGAAAACCAGGGCAATGGGTGTGCCACACCAGGAGAGGACACAAGCCAAATACTGCTTCTTGGAGAAATTAGGGACCACTGATTATTTGAGCCCATATAATTCTTCTGGGAATGTTGTCCAGAAAGACTTTCTATGGAGATTGGGATACTTCCCTAATTTATTCAGGATTTAAAAAAAAAAATAAATCTCTCTTAATATTTTTTCTCCCAGTTCTCTCTACAGTATAACCAGTGTTGCATCTGCTGTTAATTTCTGGGTGAGCAGCATTAAGGCTTTGCCACAGGACAGATTTTGTCATAAATTCTATGTTTTGATTGTGGACTCCAACACTTCCTGCAGCACAAATACATTTAGGGCCAGATGTTAAAAGTATTTCAGATGCCACACGGTACATTTGACATTGATTTCCAGGGAAGCTGGGAACACAAATGCATCAGAATCCAGTCCCATTGAATGAATCTGTCACTGGGTTTTCAAGGGCTTCAGACTACCTGAATTTTGACTTCAGATTAGCAAACCCTGTCCTTATGGTCAACATGGGACTTCTCATGACAGCCTACCAACGGAAAGACCCCACAGAGGGAACAAAACAAATAGCCTGCAACTTCCCCTCCCCTCTTTAAACACTTTGTGATCTTGCAGGACCTACCTGGCAGGTTGTCCCCTGCACACCAACAGCTCACATTATTTACACCTCTGAATGTCTGGTATCTCTCTATTTTAAAGCCTGGAAGCAGTCAGGTCCATCCATGAGTTAGGAAACTCATGTGAAACCCCCATAAGATGCACTACTAGAGCTCATGATTTCTCTGGGCATGTATCATAAACTGGAGTTTATTCCCACAAGGGAATACCCATACACTGGACCAAGCTGTTCTAGCAGCTTGCAGACTTCCCACAGCCAGGATTCCTGCTCTGCTTATTCCCTTTTGCACTGCTATGCTGATCCCACCAGGACCCAGCCCCTGCTCCAAGTCCCAAGTCCATCATCGCAGGCAATGATTTTACCAAATCCATCATCAAAGCCTGGTAAATGAAGTGTGACAGACTCATTCTCACTTCATGCCTGTGGTGGTGCCAGGTGACAGCAGTGACACTGATGTGACTGTCCCACAGCAGAGCAGGCCCATTAATTTAGTGACACATCTGCCTGTCTCTGTTCTTCAGCTTTCTCCCTCTCCACCACCCCCAAGGGATAACTAGCTGTGGATGCCATTTCTTCCAGCCTGCAGGATTAAAAAAAAAATAAAAATCCTCAGAAGTCTCTTTATTTCAGCAGATGGGATGAGATCCCCCAAGCCCCAGAGATCTGTGTCTTTGCACGTTGGTGAAGGCAGAAAAACTCTGACTGCAGTTCCCTTGTGTTTCTGGGGAGCTGAAGGCCCCTTGCAGGTCTAGATGAAGTATTATTGCTCCAGCACTGTGATTACATGCTGCACAAAGCTGCTATATTGCAAGTGACGAGTGGGAGGAGGAGGAGATCACAACTCTTTTTCGGAAGAAATGAAGGAATGTAATTTTTCAAATGGAACCAATAAAATGAGATGTGTCCCCTTAGAGCCCATTTCTTGAATGCTGCTCACAGCCTCTCTCAGCCTCATAACAAGACAACAACTGCTTGAATCACAGAATACAAATTTCTGTTGTTCCAGCAAATAACCTGCAACAAGCTTAATTCTCACCTCTCCTACAGAATTCACCAGCAGTCGGCTATGCAAGATAGTTTTATCTCACAACATTAAGACCTTTAGCAAACTAAAAAAAAAAAATAAATTACAGAAAACCCACTCCATCACCCTGGGCCCATGTCCCTGCTGAGATACACACAGAACTTCTGTCCTTTGGCTGTCAACATCCTGTTCCCCATTCTTATCATTTTCCATGGAATTAGGATCTCATTCTGCAAACCATTAGCTGAAGGAACTTTACTGCTCTCTTAGAGCTTTGCTTCTGCCAATGCCTACACCTGACTCCTGATGGCCTCTTTCCAGAGAAGCACTTATGTATATTCCTCTGTAGCCAAGGGAACATCCTCTTTGTGGCTTCCTGGGAATGTCTCACACACTGGGATTCACAAGTGCACTGTCAAATCAGGGCCCACCACTTATCCGTCCAATTAACAGCACTGGGCTCCTTATTTATAAGCAAACACAGGCAGATATCTTATGCCATTCACTGAAGCAATTTTGCATGTTCGGTGAAAACAATTATCACAATTTTCTCAAAGATATATACATATATACACACAAATTATGTAAACCACTTTCCTTTTTCAGAAACATTTCTCTGGCCCCATGACATAAGAGGTTGCAGTTTATTAGGATTAAGGATGCTGGAGTCGCACCCTGCATTTCATGTTAGAGAGGGACGTTCAAGTGACAGGGCCACTCTTCACAGTCATCTTGAATAAAGTGGAAGCAAACACCTTAGATGGAAGAGGAAGGATCACTTCCCCCTCTGCTAATTTAGTTTTTATCATAGATTTCAATTATGCTGTCCACCCCAGCATGCAGGATTCACATGTTTCTTGCTGCTGCCTCTATAAACAAGCAGAGCCAGAGCTGTGTGTTCCCACAATCCCAGCAGCAGAGTTTTTGTGGCTGTGCAAAATACTCAGGCTCCCTCTGCATGCCCTGGCACTGAGTTGCTTTCCTTTCTCTGCCAGAGTAGATGGGAGCCCTTTCCTCTCTGCTTACTCACTTTGCCATGTGACTTGCGAACAACCTTACAAAGTCACGTTACCTCTAGAAAGGCCAGAAATTCCTCAGAGTGCTCACCATAGTTAAGCATTTCTATTTGCCTCTTTCAAGACAGATCTGAGCAGAAGTTTAAGGAGAAACCCCAACCCTCCATCTCTACACGTACACATCAATGACGCAAATAAAAACCTTCCTCCCCAATTAGGTTTTTTATTATAAACAATCTCCAAGATTCATTTTCACATTCTCCAGGCTTCTCTAAATGGAAAAGACTAGTGAGCGTAGAAGCACCAACATTTAGATGACCAGAATAACACCAAGCTAACAATACACTAATTACAACAAGCTATGAGCTTTGCCACGTTCGGAAAGATCCGCTGTGAGAGAAAGAACAAACACCATTTTCCCCCTTGCTTGCTGAAGATGCAGTGCTGCTGCATTGAGCAAACACCAATGCCCCTGCCCTGCAGTGATTTTCAATTGGCTTTTTGTCACCTCCTTAATCCGGGAGCTGGCTTCTTGACAGTGGGCAATGAAAGTCTAAGTGCTCTCAGAGAGCTCTCCTAGCAAGGGTCTTTCCTTAGTCAAAAATGTGATGACAGCATGATGCCTTTACCTGTCGACATCCCTGACACCAACCACTTTTCTCACTGATCGAGCACTTCTCCAGCAGGACTTAACCAGGGGCTAAGCAGGTCTGATCTATGGACAGGGGACACTGCAACAAGGCTTAGTAAAAAGGAGGAGATGCTGAATAAGTTTGGTGCAGTATTTTATCCCCTAAACCCATTAATGAGTCACCTTTACAGTTGAGACATTCTCTGGAGCAAAACCAACGAACCAAGGCAGGTTCAGTCCACTTGAAGCTGCGTGGACACGAGGGCATCACATTAACATGCTACAGGTAGCAGAGTCTTGCTGGAAAGCTGTGGTTATTCCTAAAACTCTGGAACAAAGGGTAAAACTAGGAAAGGCAAATGAAAATTAATTGCCTTCCCTCTACAGCCAAAAGACTTCCTGAGTACAGCACCTTCAGTGCTGTCAAAGCTCAGCACCACATGAATTTCTTTTAGACTCTTTTAATGTGGCTCAAGGCTCGGAGGGAAGAAGGAGAAAGTGTATTTGATGGCTGGGGCAGAGAGGCTGGTGGGAAGACACGTGCCCTACTGCTGAGCAATTCCATCAGTGCCTCCACAGCGATAAAATTGGTAGCACAGCAGCAAGAATTAGCTGAGATTTGTGTCTGCAGCAAGTGAAAATCTTTGCCTGAAGAAGAAGATTGGGCCCAATGTAAAGGGGACCCTATTTTGTAGAATTGCAGCTCTGAGCTTTTCTTCCCTCTTCAATTGGCCTCCCTCTGTGCTGCTTCGAGCATGTGCTTCCATGCTTGGCTATTATTAATCCTCTAAATCTGTTAGGAACCCATTCACATGTGAAATAGTGAAAGCACATCATCATCTAAATTTAGGGACCTGAGGCAAAACCAAAGCCAAACTCGAATAAGAGTGTTAGAAAAAAAATCCAGCCGAAGTTACAGGGCAAAGCACTCATTATAGCCAGCTCCACACAAATCAAATTAAGAGCTATTTTACTGAAAAGTTTGGATTTTGTATTTTACTCTCCCATAAAAGAAGAAGAAAACAAAACCCAGCATGAAGCCTCTGCACCAGGTGAGGGACAGCCTGGGAGAAGTCACCTTCATTCTCAAGGCCGGTTACCTTCTTCCTCCAAAGGGAGGGAAAGTTTTGACATCTTTTGAAGGACAGAACATGCTGCAGGTATGACCTTCACAGTAGAAAGCAGGCTAAGGCAGACACACATACCTTTAGTCCCCGGAGGTTTTCCTGCATAATGAAGGGTTTTTACTCAAACAGGCTTCTTTGAACAGTTTCATCTGCAGAGAGTCAAAGGACTTTACTAATTCTCTCAAAAAGCATCCAGGCTAGTTTGTGCACTGAATTTCTATCCAATTGCACACATTCCTTTTAGAATTTGCAGGTATCCACCCAAAAATATATGAGCTCCCAGCAACCTCTATTTGATATTTATGCTTGGACTACTTCAACTTGATTATCCTAAATTCTGGTTTAATGAAAACTGCTAGTAACTCCCCAGACAGAACTGACAAAGTGATGAGCAAAACCTCCCTTCACAACAGCAACAAAGAATTTTGCTAAGCTGGGAACATCAAGGGAGGGTGGTTAACACAAGTATTTGAACAGTATTAAAGGTCAAGGACTTTCTCAAATACCTTCACCAAATCAGGAGGTACAGGATTCATTCCCCCTTCCTGCTCAAAGAGGGTGTCTGTGTGTCACAGGGGCAGGTTGTATATTTTAAAAGCCAGGGTCCCTTTTGTTCTTAGATAATAAAATTTGTTTCTTTAGATGAGTTATTAAAGCAAGTTCTCCATAGAATTTGAACAGGACTAGAGACAATTTCAGGAAAAGCATAGCATTCATGTTCGGTGTAGAAAGGGCACAGGGTGTAAATCAGCCTTCTGCACTATGTTATCTCCTCAGCAAATCTATAAACCAAGGGACTGCATGTTAGAAAAGAATTGTTTTAGAAAGGGTTACACCTCAGGAAACTCAGTTGTGTTACTCAGAGTCTCAGGACTTTTTTTTCCAGAGTAGAGTTAGTGCAGAAATCCTGCTGTTTTGCACAAAAAAAGAAGGTCACATTAGTAAAAACAGACCAAATTCTCTTAACAATACTAAAAGCATTTAGTCTTTGAAATAGTAAAAGGGGAAGATTCCCTGTTCCTGTTGATTAGTTGTCCT
Organism: Campylorhamphus procurvoides; assembly: GCA_013396655.1. Taxonomy (NCBI): domain Eukaryota; kingdom Metazoa; phylum Chordata; class Aves; order Passeriformes; family Dendrocolaptidae; genus Campylorhamphus; species Campylorhamphus procurvoides. Next base: position 289,948 of record WBMV01000643.1, read on the forward strand.
TCCTATTCCAAAACTCAGCTGACCCCAGCTCATGGCTACATAGGAACACTGCACAGACTCCCTGTAGGGGCAGCCACGGGGTTTGACAATTGTGACACAGTGCTGGGGCCTCACTGCCCTTCCCAGCAGAGAGAACTCAGTGGTCTATAGATCAAGTGGGAATTCTCCCGGTCACATGGGTTTCTCCTCTGAAAATCTGCACTCAACAGACAAAACCCCTAGGAAGTAATGGTGGGATTTATTTTACTGGAGTCACTTTAATCTTAACATCAAAACAACCTAATGGAGTAAAAAAGCTGCAATAAATTGAAAACACAGTTAATTTTGCCTTTGCAAAACCTCTTCATTTTCACCTTTCTTTGCCTTCCTTCAGGGCAAAAGAGAAGGTCAACATCTATGAATTTCTTCAAGGAGAGAAACTCTGTTCTCAGCCCTCTCTTAATGCCATCATATTGGCAAAGCTACAGGTTAAATGAGTTCAGTGACCTGTCTAATCACAAGGTATAACTTACAGAAGACACAATTGCTTCACTCTGGATCCATAAATGATTCCTCTCTGCCACCAACACAAGCAGCATTTCACATCTCTTCTTGCCCATGAAATAAGCTACATTTTCTGAGCCCCACAGTCTTTCTGCCAAACCTTACGCAAAGGTGGAGGTACCGTCCCTTTGGGTCTGGAGAGGTACAACCCCAAAATGCCCCTCACCATTGTGCACCAGCTCTGTAACCGTAGTCCAAGTTTCCTGGCTTGGCCCTAACAACAACTTGTCCAAGGTGCCCATACAAGCCACTTTCTCAGAGTACAAAAATGCTTCCCATGACATATGTAGAAAGATATAGCATCGAAAGCACAGAACAGGTAAGACTTGAACACAACACAGCCTTCAGTGCAGAAAGCCCAGGCTTTCCAGGAGCATGGAGATTGTACACACCTTGCTCCTCCCACCACTTCTAAACACAGTGTCAGATGTGGGAGAAAGGTGGAAAAAAATAAAAAAGGTGAGGGAAAAGCAGCTATTCTGGGAAGCATAGCTTACACTTTGCCTAGGCTCATCCAGCAGCACATGCTGTTCACTGGGAACAGCTTTGCCAGAAGACAGCTGAGCCAGCTCCTAAACATTGCTCTTCATTTCTAAAGTGGCCCTCATGAGGCAGGACAGTTAATTTTCCTACATAAACCATTCCCATGTACATGCATATGATGCTGCCCTGCAGTTGGAGTCAAGTAGCTGCACATGATTTCATCCTGTCCCTCAGAGGGCAAAGGCTGGCACAGGCAAAGACAGCCACTAGCATCCCCATTGTGGGGGCAAGGGACAAGGAGCCCACCCTGTAAATGGCTCCCAAATACCCTAAAGCTGGACTGCTCGAAACCTCAGTTGAAGAGGATGGTATTTTTAACATCTTCCACAAGGAAAGACTCCACTCAGCACTGAAATCCAACATACATCATCTGTGGACTTCATCCAGTCGTGATATGAATCAAACCAGGCTATGTATTTCTGCCCACCTGCTCACAACTGGGATTGAATCCTCATCTGAGAAAGGCATTTTTGGGTCCTTTCTGGCCTTTCAGAAAGCACCATATCTCTGGCTCAAGGCGAGGCAGATCAAGGGACTCACAACCTCAGATACAGGTTTTACAGTCCGTGGCTGGGAGAACTACAGTCAAAAACAGCCTTTCACTTGGGAAATGAGATTTCCCTGAGATGTTACCAAGCATTAAGGCTCCTGAAGAAAGGATGGACGTGTGGTCACATACCTCTTCTACACATGCACAGACCCACTATGTTTTCACATAGAAATTGCAAAGGCAAGACAGATTTGTTAACTTCCATTCTTTAAAACCATTTTGAAGACCAAAATGAAAGTCTACCCTTCTTTTAAAGGGCAAACACAGCATCTCCACAAGCACTTGCACCAGGCTGCAGCCCTCTGGGGATACACACCTTGCCTGGGATCACCCCGGGGTGGAGGGGGTGCCTTGCAGTAGTTTCTGTTCACAGAACATGATCACCATCCACAAACAATCCCCCTTCAAACAGCCCTAAGGTTATTAAAACAACATCTACAAAGGAAATGCAACACCAGAATGATGATTGGCCCAGATGGGTTTAACCTGCTCTAAAACAATAGTTATAATTTTATCAATTCTTGGTGATCACATCCCAGCAAGGACATGGCACCACCTTCATTCTCTGCCTCAGCTTTCCCTCTGCAAGCAGGACAGGATTAGGGAATGCCACGCAGGTTACCACTGCTCCCCATGTCCAGATGCTGCTATCCCTCTGGGCCACCCCATGTTTCCACCTTCTGTGTTTGCCCTCAGCCCACTTCACCTCCTCACCCGGGTGAAAGGAAAGGAAATACATCTTACAGTCAGTTTACTGAACAGACAGAGGGTGCTCTCTCATCCTTATCTCAATCTTTGGAGATGCATTTATCTGCCATCTCCAAAGAGCTCAGCCTGAGGCAGACTCCGGGCATGGAAAATGCCAGGTCAGACATAGAGAGATATACAGAGCAGCAAAGACGGGTAACACCCACATTAAGTCAGGCAATATCAAGTTTAGCTACTTCTTACATGAAATAATAAATATTGGAAGGAAATGTTTGACCAAATGCTGTCACTTTGCAGTTGGTTTAAGAGCACCAAATTGAATTTGAAAATGCTATTATGAGAAAAGTTAAAAAAATAAAAATTGCGTAGATATAGCCTTAGGGGCTATTTTAATTTTCCCTGGGCCAGCTTGCTCACTCCTCAAAGTCAAAGTAGATAAAAAGAATAATTTATAAGCTTTAATGAGACTATTGATTTGTAGGGTTCCTTCTATTGGTGTGAATGGGGAGGGGAGCAACAGGGAAAGGAGCCCCGTGGGCTGTGGCCAGAGCCTTGCTGGAGACTGTAACCCTTCTCGGGGCACGGAGGGCCCCTGCTGGGATGGGGAAGGTGCACGATGCAGCAGTCTTGTCTCTTAAAGCCTGTGCTCCCTGCCAGGATTGACACCAGTGTTTCCAAACAACTCACCGTCTAATTTGTACTTATGCAAAAGAGCCATCCCATAACACAAATCATGGAGCAATTAACATGCAACACTTCAGCGTGACTCTCCTTTGCTTGTTGTTGAACTACCTTCAATGCCATTAACGAGAGCTAATTAAATCAATCAAGTCACCACCGTACTCAAACGCGACTGTAGCTACTGAACCAGTATCAGATCAGGAGCGTTTTCTCAGGCACTGTAAATATCAAGCTGCACATTTATCATGCTGTCCTTCCAGAGTACATCTGTTCTCACTGCTGTGCCTTCCATTCATCACAAGTTGTCACTATCCCTACCCTCAACACATCTAGGTGTCAATTAATTCTTCCCTGTGAGGCTTAAGTGCATTGTACTGAATAATCACTATCCTAATACCCATCCTCAGGCTGTCCTTACCGGGCAGCAGCAACGCTCAGCCACGCCCCCCAAATTACTGGGACTGTAACCTCTCTGTTTCTACACAAAGTTATTAAAACCTCAAACCACCTCCACACATTCAGATATTTTTCAGGGGGAGCATTGGAAGTTTGGACTTCTTTCTTCCTCGCCTCCCTCAGGCTTGACAGGATATTTGCAAAGTAATTCACCAAAATAAACTTTCCTGAGAAGAGATTCTGGGAAAAACCTTTGAGTGGGTAACTGCCATGGACATTCCAAATGCTTTTTATAATTGATGAACATTCAAATAACAAATTTATCTCAACATTTGTAGTATTAGGCAATGGCATTTCTGCTATATCAGCAGCCCATGTGCCTTCCCACCATTACCATGAGCTTGCAGGAGGATGAGAGTCTTTTTCTATACAGGAGCATCATCTCTCATTATATTACAACATTTGGTCTCTATTTATGTTTCTGCTCTGTCTGGCTAACTCTCCTTTCTATTTACAAATCGGCTATATTAATGTGCTTTAATTTCTACACTGGTTGTTTATTTTAGAGATGAATCAGCTGGCAAAGGGAAAAAACCCCACTCTAACAGGAAGCAGCACCAGCCCTGACACCATATATACATTTGTCTTACTGAATAGTAGACTTAAAACTAGTGAGCTTTTGATTTCACAAACTGACCTGGGGCATTTTTCATGTTTTAATTATAAAAATACTGTCTCGTACTTTAGAGAGGGAGTAAGTAACTAATGCATTAATTGCTTGTGCAGAGAAATGGGCAAAGTCTCTGCAAATGTCCCAGAGAGAAGAACAGGGAGGAAATACACAAGAGTCCACACAACAGCAGGTCCCTGGGAAGAGCCACGCTGAGAATCTGGGTGGAATCCCGCTGAAAACAGCAAAAAAAAGCAACTAAAAAAGAGGACACCTCATTAGAGGCAGTGGCAGCAAGTCACAAACCAGGAATTGCAGCCATGGCTGTAATTGTCAAGATGAATTTACAGGTGGCCTTACTCTGATGCTGCAGCCACATGAGGAGTAACTGGCATATAAATAACCCTTGGGCCTTGATTTTTCTACACTTGGTGCCCTGGTGAAAAAGCAGAGTAATGCTCCAAATAAATTGCCTTAAACAGGCATGAGACAGTCTCAGGCTGAACAGGTGATTGCTTCTTATCCCTCTGTCCAAAAGGCTTTCAAAGCCTCATCTGAACACAGCCAGAAACACACCAGGAATAATAATTTGGATTATCATTATTAATTATTACAGCTGTATGTAAGCTCCCAGCAGAGATGAATGTCTGGGGATCCCTTTTCACCCATTATCCAGCTGTAGAAGGACCCAAGAGATGAAATCAAGGCTTTCTATGGCAGAAGACATGACAACACATCATTAGGCATAACCATACACAGAAGCAAGCAGTGCTTTCAGTCTCCATGACCTCTCTGGGTACAAGATTTTTTTTTCTTTCCTTCCCCCCCATTTCTTCTACCACTGAGCACAGAAAGTTAAAGGTGCTGCAGGAGACAAATAGAGCACGTCCCTTCTTTAGCATTGCTACCCACAGAGCAGCAGCTAAGCCTGCCCTAGGAAAAACATTCACGAGAGCTGAACATGACATAGAAAAGTCTCCCAGAAAAGGCAGAAACCCCAATATGTTTGCAATATTTGATTATTCTGATTTCTGCATGATGTTGACACTCTTCTCCCAGTGTCTGGAAAAATTAATATTTTTTTTGCCAAACTCAATTTTCTACTTGTGAAAGTCCTGTGGGGAACAAAATCGCACCCTTTGTGATGATGATCACGGAGACACGGAGTGGAAAAAACAAGACCCACATAGTGCTACATCTCAGAGAGAAACTCCACTCCTGACCCCACCAAGTCAATTTGCTTATCAAGCCCCTAACAGCAGCTCCCCCTGAGTCTTCGTATCCTGCAGTAGCAATTTTAAGGCCATGGCAGGCTTGTTCATCAAATAAATACATTTGACTGCACAAGTGCCTCCAACTTCAGAGAGGATCAATGAATTTTTTTCCCTTAGAGGAAGAAGTCTGATGAAATGCTTGGTTTAATCCCCCTTAATTTCATTTAGTTGAGTAAATTCATGTGACTAAAAGCATTCTGTCACTTGAAGGCCTTTCATCAGGTGCATATGCATAACTCTGATGACAAAGTAATTTTTGTCAACAAAATACTGCCTGGCACACGTACAGAAGTTTGCTTAGCAGTCAGTGAGTACACAGCAAAGGCAGGAATCAGATCCTGGAGATTATGCCGTTATCAAGAAACAAGAAGGAGAGAGAAATTATCTGTTTGGTGCCAGACTGTGGGAAGTAGTTTACATGAAAGGAGAAGGAGTTTACAAGGCAGCATCAATTTCCTGTGGGCCTTTACCACCAACATGAATCAAATCACCGACACAAAGCCACAGTCACATTGCACGGGTGTTTCGCTTCCTACTCTGCTTTTGATCCTACAGTCAGTAGATCTGTTTAATGTGTTAATTGCAAACTCCTCTGGTCTTTATCCAACACTTCTGCTGTTTATTGGTGTGCCTGGCATCGAACATGTGAATAAGGCTAAGAAATTCTTTTCCCTTTTGCATAGCATCACACCTCCATCTAGTCTGCTTTGAAAAAGCACCAGTGGTCAAACCTCAGCCCTAAGCCTGAAAACCTTTGGATGTTGCAACTAAAATCCCACTCAGCCCAGTGTAGGGGGCTGACAGTCACAGAACCACGGAATGGTTTGGATTGGAAGGGACCTTTAGAAGCCACCTAGTCCAACTCCCTTTCAATAAACAGGGACATCTTCCACTAAACCAGGCTGCTCTGAGCTTCCTCTAGCCTGACCTTGAATATTTCCAGGAATGGGGCATCTAACAGAAAATAAGCTGCTGCTGTGGCCAGAGAGAGTGAGGAGCTGGGTGCTATATTAAGTAATTTAGGAGTACACGAAAAAGAAGACAAAGCAGAGAGAGAGCTTCTAAGGAAGCAAAGATACAAGGGGTGAAACATGCAGGAGCAAGGAAAGGAGTTTCCTGCAGCAAAACCGGAGCACACACCAATACAAACATAGAAAAAGGAGGAGTGAAGTTAACAGCAGAGAACAGAGCTGTTAAACATCATCTGTCCTTGGAGATGCTGGCAGGCAGAGGAAGGAGGAAATCTCAGAGCAGCTTTATTTATTTGCTGGAAGTGCTTTTGATTTCCTAGCCGTGCAAGAGCATCAGCAGGAATCCCGGTCTGGGGAGAGGCCGTGCAGTGCATGCTGCTGTTTGCACACCCACGTGAGGGTGAAGCAGCTTGCCGTGAGCCTTCAGGGTGCTACAGAAACATTTTTCCTTCCTGCTCCTAGAGGTCAACAGAGCACCTAGGGAAAGCCTTCCAGAGTGATGAGGAGCAAGAAAACACCCTTTAGTAGATCTCAAAGCCTTGTTTGTGACATGAAAGGGGACTGAGGTTTCTACAGGAATTAGGTGTTGAGTTTTGCCTGAGGCTTGCTGTGACCCCCAGCATTTGCCATTTCCTCCTATGCCTCTCAGTGCCATAGACCAGTTGTGGAGTCACTGACCCATCTCTTCCAGCACATCCTCTCTTCAGTTACCACGTGAGGCTCTTCACTGCTACAATAATTTTGAAGCCTTGAGGTGTGCTTAGTTTACAAGGGGAGCTGACCTCTTCCAGTAGGAGGAGCTTAATAAAAGAGCACTGGTTTTCACATCTGCAGAAGGGTTTACATACCTGGGTAATTATCATCTAAGAGAGAAATTGGATTAGTCTCAGCCTTTTCCCTCTGTGGTAACACTTCAGCTGAAGCCTAAATCAAGAAAAATCTCACAAACCAACCACTGGCAACCAGAGTAATTTGTCTGCTATTGATCTGCAGTGTGATTTAATAAGGTGAAAAAGCAGGTACTGGTCCTCTCTAGGTTAGGGAAGCCCTTGCTGAAGTCTCACCTCATCCTTATGGGCTCTGCTGGCCCTATCCTGCTTGTAGAGTCACTGACCCACACGCCATCCTTGTGGGTCCTCAGCTTGGGCCCTGCACATGCATTTCACCTCCAGGTGCCACGGGAGGGTGGCTATGCCCTGACACTCAATGCTACTCACAAGTGAGGAATGTCCCTGAAATTTGTGAGAAAACTGTTCAGTTCCATGCTCAGCTGCTGAACCCAAGAGCCTGCAGGTTTAATCTCAGTCTCTCACAAACCAAGAAGAGGATTTAACGTCCATCAGGCAATTTTTGCAGACTCTCACACCCAAATATTTGCCTTGGAAAAGGGTTTGCTCTCACTCAGCTTGCTGACACTTGCACCTCTACCAGTAATTGAAAGCTGCAGCCTCACCACCAAATACCTTGAAATTTATGGCTTTTGTCATCAACAGGAACTGCGAAATCAAAACCCAAGACCCTCCCTCCGTTCAGTTTTTCCATCCACAATCCCAGCTCTGCCTAAATCATGCAAAAGGCATTAAAAGGAGCCACACACACCAACCCATAAATTCAAGCTGTCCTGTCTCCCCAGCTTAATGCCAAGTGATAAAGATGCCCCAGAGTTTATATGGCTGCCAGTGGCCCCCCCCCTTGTTGATTGTATACATAAATAAAACCACAATGATCACATTCCCTTAACCAGTACAAACGAGTGCTGGGAGCCCCAACCAGTGTAGCTGGAGCAACTCACAGTGATTTTTGATTGAAGCTGACTATTAGTGGTTACAATTAAGATGCTGTTTCAGTTTAAAGATGAATTGGCCATGCAGCGACAAATTGTGAATGCTTACTGCTGTCATGCTGAGGCAGGTAATCAGGGAATGAAGTTGTAATTGTGGCACCTCTTGTTTTGCTCCAGCTGGAGTGCAGAACACGAGATTCAATTTAACAAACAATTTGCCACACAGCTCTTCCCCACTGGGTGGGAAAGCAAAGCTTGCTGGCGAGGCTTCCTCTGAGTTTTTCTCCTTTTTAAACCTGTTATAAGCAAAACTGGCACCTGCTTTAACCTTTGCACTGAAGCAGAAAGAAAGGGGAGAAGCCCAGGAGTATTGCTGGTGGTGTATTTGAGAGTGTATCTTGGGCTTCATCCAGAGATGTCAAAAAAGAAACTAGTGGAAAGTACTATCATTCTTTTGGTGCCTTTTGGGTCTTTCAGAGCTTCTCTGGAGAAACCAGAGGGCAGCTGGGCCAACGCATTGCAGCAGCAAATGCCGATGTGGCCAAGTGGGAAGGGATTTATTAATGCTAAGAGTTGCTCTCCTGCTGCAGGAGATTCAAGCTGCTGGGTGATCCTTAAGCAAATTGTCCCTTTTTCCCTGCCTTTAGCAGCTCCTCAGCAGCCTGCCTCTGTCCTGCTGAAAGAGAAGGAGTGAAGAGATGCTCTGAAGGTCCCAAGGGGTTGGCATTTCAAGAACCCCTAAGAACATGTTACCAGAGATGGCCTGGACCAGACTCACAGCGCTGAGCTTTCTTCACTTCATTTACCTCTGTTTGGAATCCATCCTTACATACAACCACTGCCTCAGAGTTTCTAGTCCAAATTTGGCTTCTCCAACAAGGCCAATTCCATGAAAGCATCACAGGCAGCCCTTACACACCCTTTCTGCTTCACTGCTGTTAGTGATTCCTAGCCAAGCAAGTCACTTCTTTGAAACCCCAAATCTCAGGATTTTTATTCTGTTTCTTTAAGGCTAAACATGTTTTGGAATCTAAGCCAACCAGGACCAGTTGTTCTTGATACTTTAGGACATAGACATTGGTACCACCTTTTTAATCAAAGGGAAGACAAAGAAAAATATCCTCTACTTGCTAGCCTGACCTAGCTGACATCAGCTGTCAGAGAGGCCCCTCTTTTCATCAGTTTGTGTTTGCAAGTGGCTCCGTTTTTCCTCCTCCCAAACAACAGGAATCAGAGAAATCAGAGAGCACAGGGGAACGTTCAGTGCTTGGTAACTACAAAGGCTCTAAGAGAAGTCTTATAGAAAAGAAAAACTAAACCAACCAAAAAACCCAAGACAGAGCATCTTCTGAATTCTGCACCTCCCCCCGCCCCTCCCCAGTACTGCTGGTCATGGTCTTCAGAGAAGACATTTTCTTGCCGACAAGCACAATACAGGACCCAACATCAGTTAGATCCTGCTCCTCACTCCTTACCAGCCCTGAAATAGCCCCAAGGCCCTCAGCAACACAACTTGATGGTACTTTATGCAGGTGCAACTCAGTGGAGTGAAAAACTCACCTAATGAAAAGTTAGCATTTGGACAGAGGCAGAAGTTGTGTGCTGTGACAAAGCAAGAAGCAGAGAAGCACAAATGTTTTGTCATTTGTACATCAGCAGTACTGGGTACTTGCGGGATCTTGAGGATGCTTTTCTTTAAAGGAATGAACTTTAAAGGGAAGGCTCCTTTCAAACACCTTCCAACCACCAGCCAGCCTGGCCTTATTGCAGAGCTTTCCCTTGCCCAAATGTCCTGCAAGAGACCAAGCACTGGCCAAGATGTGACATCCATTCTGATACCAAATAATGCCTTTTTATCAACCCTTATTAAATAACCACCATTGAACCATGAAGTTTAGCTTGTTGTCCTGTTATTACAGAGATTAGGAAGAAAAACAAGATTAAATGCTTAAGTAGCTCTCTCTCACCTCTCCCAGTTGATTAATAACATATCTTTTTCAGAAAAATTATCCACAGGTTTCCACTTAAAGGAGCAGAGAATGAACAGCAAAGCAGTGTTTGGACCCATCCCAGGGCACATATTGGATGTAAAGCTTTTGGGCTGATCAAATGAGTGTTTCAGATGTGCTGCTTTTGGTGTGGAGGCTGCACCTTGAGGTACCCCATGGCTCAAGCCTGGAGCACAATAAAAGGGCTTCTGGAGGTATTTAGCAGCTGGATAAGGCAAGGAATAGTCAGCACTTGGTTTGTAACCCCTGCCTGCACCTCGACTACAGGACCTGCTCCCTGGGCAAAGCTTGGGAGCTGTGGGTTCAGGTCACCAAGAAGGAAGGGGCCAGACATGACAATTCATAATGTCTCTTTCAGGCTCCCCCAGGCACCTAAAGCAAGTGCAGATTACAAGAAAAAGAGACATATGTGACCCCAAAAGGTACCACCTTTGATGCCCCAAGCTGACTAGAGACAGACACTGCAAACACCTTTCCTTTCTAACATAGGCAGGTCGTGGTAACTGCTCAGCTGTGCAGCCAGGCAGGGAAATCAGGCAGAGCAAGGTTGAATGCCTCACCTTGCAATTGCTCACGTGAATACTTAATCTCTCCCCTGTGAGCAGTCTCACCAGCTTCAATACATCTGTAGATATTTAATCAAGAGGAGAAAAGATCTCTAACCTGCTGTCTGGTTCTGAGGGGATTTGGGGGGTGGGAGACAGAGAGCACAGCCCCTCACCTGAGCCAACACAGTCTATACCAGCCTCCTACAGCACAGCTCCAGATCCAAACCCAACGTGAACATCACCACCACCACAGTGCGTTTAGTTATACAAAGCTCTGGTAGAGGTAAGTTTTTCTAGCTCCAACACACAGAAGGTTACACCCACATTTCCTAGCAAACCACTCCTGCTATCCCAAGCCCCAGACACAGAAGTTAATGTTCTCTAATCCAACAAACCATCAACTCTACCACCACAAAGGCAAAAATGATAAAAAAACCCTCAAAACAACCCAACACAATAGAAAGCACAAAAAAACCTTACTACTTCAGGCTTGCTCTACACAACATCGGTCAGACTCCAGACTCTACAAAGATACCCTCCTCCCACACAGAAAAAACCTACAAATGCCGCAGCCCACCACCGGAAGCCACTTAGGTCTCCTAACAAGGCAGATTGGGCAGCCCTGAGTTCATCCCCACCTCCAGCTGCCCCAGCCTTGGCCAGCTGTGGGTGATTTGGGAGCTCCTCCTCCTCATCAGTGAGCAGGAGCAGACTTGTGCAGTCTTGAGAGAAACCACCCCAAACTAGACATTGTTTCTGAAAACATCACGTGCTTCTCTAAGGATAGACCCACCTGTGCTGCCCCTTCAAGACATGGAGGGACCCCCAGGGTTGAGCCTCCAAAAGGCTGTTGAGAACCAGTAAAAATGGAATTTGTGCCCCGGTTGGAGCTGAGGAAAAGCACTTCCCAAGTCAAGCTGCTCAAGTTCCTCATGTCATGGAAACACAAGCCCTGCAGAATCATAATCCACTGGTTTTATCTTCTTGGGGCAGGGGACAAAGTTACATGGAAAATGTTGTCTACAGATGTCTCTATTTGGAAACAAAGGCATATGTTACTGCACTAAATCAACTCAGCTAAAGGAGATGGAAATTAGATCATTTAAAAGCAGAGCTCTCATGCATTGTTTCAGCAGAATCATCTCTTTTACATAGCCAGGCAAGGGGCTCATTTTGGGGAAAACAAACACATCTTTTACGATTATGGCCATTCAAAGCTCTTTCTTGCATTCTAAATTGTTGCACATGAAGGATCAGTGGCATGCTCAGATGATGATTTAATTAAAAACTCCTCCTTTTTTCAAGTTGGGATCTGCAAAACCTCTCTGAATGGCTGATGGATGATTTGCCATTACCTTGCCCGTTTTCTTTTTAATATTTTTCCCCAGAATTTTAATTGCTACCATTTGAGGATTATTGATTACCTATAATTGCTCCTTTTCTCAGACATCTCCCTAGTTATCTCCAGCTAAGTGATCTCTGCAAAAGACAAAAGCAGAGTGCTTCAGAACTGTAATGGTTTTCCTTGGCTGTTAATGAAAATACAGACATCTTGTTATTTTGTGTGTTCCACTCCTGTGCCTGGACCCCGCATGGGCTTAAACTTTGAAAGCGAATCAGCCTGAAAATTCATTTTCCTTTAGAAAAGACACTAAAAGCACCAAAAAAGCCTTTTATACTCCAGTCACATTAGACAGAAACTAGACCCATGAACCTTTTACAGCACAGGACACTCCTGAGTGCAAAGACAAATTTCCCTCTGCCTTCCAGAGCAGGAAAGGGGAGGAAAGTTATTCCTCCTCCTGTTTCTTTGCATTTCAGGTACATTTGAATTCACATGTTTCAAAATACAGGGTCAAATATGCTCTTACCCAGGGAGGATCAACTGCAACAAGCATAAAGCTGCCCTTTGCTGCAGGTTTAAGGTGAATTTTTCATTTTAGTCTGAGGATTATAGTCTCAGACTACAGTAAAACATCCTGTTAGAGTTGATCTGATAATTCTGGTGTACCTTAATATAGACTGATTAAACAAAATACCCACCCTGCATCATTAATTCCAGAGGAATTATTTTTGGAAACTGATCATCAGCTAAGTGGGAGTTCATTACTGGATTTTGTCTAGAAGTAAGTGTAAATTAAAGTGTAGCAGGGAGATGTGAAGGGTACCTTGGATATCTGATCTAGCTGGAAAAGACAGCTTGGGTAGGCAGCTAATTGGGAGCTTTGGGAAACAGCTTCCCTGGCTGCACGCAGCAGTGGCCCAGGGAGAAAGGAGATACAGGTTTCTGCAGGAAGAAGCTGACTGTTAAATCGAGTATAGGACTGGTGGTAAATGCATTTCATCACCAGATTATATATCTATTAAAAAATACAGCAGAGGAAAAGAAAGTATGTGTCAAGCTCTGTGGACCTTTTTTCACTTTTCTAGGGAAAATTTTCTTCAGTACACTGGCCAAGACAGCACAGGTGGGAATGTTTTCATTTAAATAAATGTCAGCAGGCTGAAGCAATTAATTTTTTTACGTTTTGTTCAATGAAAAAGACATTAAATACTGAGACTTATTCAGTAAAACTGATGGTCAGGACAATGGTTTTGTTTTCTGTGATTTTTTTTTCTTTTAATACACAGGAAAACAATTCTTATAGTTCTACATTTTGAAGAAGATTCATTTATTCTCTAGAAAAATATTAGGGTTAATTATTTATTTTCTTGGGGTGACCTTCATTATTAAATATCTACTTTTCAGTGAGCAGTGGACACTCTTAGGGCACATGCCAAGAAATTCAGCTGCCTTTACTCTTGAATTCTTCTTCTTCCCCACAAAGCAAGACTGACATCAAAACAAGGGAAAACAGATAATGAAAGGAATCCAGAGATTCTTCTGGAAAGGTAAGCCAATCTAAAGAGCTGGATGATCCAGCCAATGTGAGTCATGCATTTAAGGACTGCAGGGATGTAAAGAACTAAAGATGGACAGATCTCACTTCTTTTGATAATAAAACAACTTTGAGGAAGTTGCAACAGAGCAAAATATGGCATGGAAGTAGAGGAGCAAAGAGCAAGGCTGGAAGGAAGGAACAGAGGATTTCACAGTGAACTCTATCTTGAATACTTAACATAAATGTTAGCCCTGTCCAATTGTAGAAAGTTTCTTGCAGTGTTTTGGCAAGTCCTCTTTTTATTTGTTGCCTTCAAAATAAATTTAAATGGATTTTTTTCAAGTGATTCCAACTCAAAATTTTGGCCTGCACCCTGTTCCTTTGGAAGGCATTTTAACTTTTGGCTTCAGCCAGGCTGGTGTTGGGTTGATGGTGAAGTGGATGGACAGTGTACAGGTGTATTGTGGACACCTGTGTATCAACAGCAGAGAAGATAAGTGTCACTCCTTTAACTTCCCTTAGGGATTTAGGGGAACTTGACCTGGTCCCACAAGCCGGGGGCAGAGAAGGGCTTATTCACTTTGTCTCATGTGCCCAAATTAAGAGGCAGATACAAACTGGGTGGTGGCCTGTGTCTTCTCCCAAGCAACAAATGACAGGACGAGAGGAAATGGCTTCAAGTTGCACCAAGGGAGGTTTAGATTGGATATTAGGAAAAATTTCTTCACTGAAATGGTTGTCAGGTATTGGAACAGGCTGCCCAAGGAAGAGGTGGATTCCCCATCCCTGGAGGTATTTAGAAGCCCTGCAGATGTAGCACTTGAGGATGTGGTTTAGTGGTGGGCTTGGCAGTGCTGTGTTAATGGTTGGACTCGACCATCTTAAAAGTCCTTTCCAACCTAAATGATTCTGTGATTATATAAGTAAGAAGAGTAGTGTAGAGTACTCCCACTGCAAAGCTGGCTGCATTAGACAGGCATCTATATTTGATGTATAAATTCAGGTGATGTAAATACCCAGCAGAGCATGAAACCCATCCCTGGTGTAATGCACTTAAGGCAAGGGCACGCATTTGACTATCTGACTAAGCAATGTGAAAGCACATTCATGGCTGTCCTAGTTCAGCAGGAGGAACCAGTTATCACTGTGTAGGGGTGATTAAAGCTATGTATTCTACACCCTCTATTCATTCCCCAAGAACAATGGACCATTTGCAGCAGTGGCCCAGGAAGTCGTTAGCACCTTCACACCCAGCCTGAGGGGGTGTGGCTGCTAATGGGCCATAAACGGTTCAACAACACCCCATGACTCAGAGTTAATCACCCATTGTGTGAGTCCCCGCCCTGGGGGAGGGACTGGGTGCTCCCTGAGGGTACATAAACAGGGCCCAGAAGACCTCAGGGACAACTCGTTGGATCCGGAGGAGCAGCAGGACCTCGACAGGAGGAAACCACTACTCTCGATCAGACTACGACCATCACTCCCAACTAGACCACAGCCATCATCTGCACCAACAGGTCAGAGAGCCCAGCTGGCCAGGTGCGACAGCGCCACGTGGATATAGTTGCATCTCCCCTTTTTGGGGAGTAATCAAGAGGACCTTTTAGACTATTTTGCCTTGTTACTTGGGGGTGGAGGGGTTTGTTGCAGACTGTTGTTATATATATATGTGTATATATGTGTTGTGGTTAAGAACTGTTATCTTTTCCTTTACGTTTTTTTTTTCTAATTAAAGTTCTGTTCTCTAATTTAAAGAAGAGGGATTATTTATTGGCCAACAGATATCTTAGTTCTCTTCTGAACTAAGACTACTGCTAAGTGAGGTAATACATCAAACCTTGACTTGTTTCACTGATATCATGGGGAAAAAATCTTCTTGTGGGAAGGGAGAGCAGCCGCTAGGTGGGATAACAGCCTAGCAGGCAACGTGCCTGGGAGATGCCTGCACCCAGCCTCAGGCCAACATCGCTCACAAGGGTCCTTCGAGGAAAGCCCTGCAGCTACATGTCAAAGCTGCCTTGATCAAGGAGCAGGTTTAGGAGACCACAACACCTCTTGAAATATTCATACATGTTCTCTCTAATTGCTCTGCTCACATTCAAGGGTTTTTATAGCTTGACTACTACACAGTTCCATAACTGAACTCGCCACATTTGTGAACAACTTAACAGGGCTGTCTCAGAGCTCTTGCAGAAACTGCAATGCTATGGTTAAGCAGATGGGCAACACAATGGAAATTCAAAGGGTCTGGCTTAATTTGCATCAGAAGCAATTTGACCTGAAGATTTTTGTACTATGTTTTATGAAGTAAGAAAAAAAAAAGGTGATAATTCCATTTTAATATTTACAACACATCTTTCATGCATCTTTAATGGCATTGTTTATAAAAAATGCATTAACAGTTCTGTTTTGCTTCAGGCAGGGGGGGATCCTTTATAGGATAGACAGCTTAATTTGGATCTTAACAATGAAAATGTTCCACCTTTATTCCACGAATTAATGTATCTGGGAGCCAAACTCCAAAACAAAGATGTAAGAGTGGGAGTTTCATTTTTGTACATGAATATTCTTAAAGAGAAAGGATGAGAGTTTTACTCCTTACAGTTCAAAGTCTCTCAGAAAGCTCCCCAAAAGGGCAGGAGGGAAGCCCTGCTCAGTAGGGCATGGGGTGACAGGACAAGCGGGAATGGCTTCCAACTGACAGAGGGCAGGGTTAGATTAGACATTAGAAAGGAATCCTTCCCTGTGAGGGTGGTGAGACACTGGCACAGGCTGCCCAGAGAAGCTGTGGCTGCCCCATCTCTGGCAGTGTCCAAGGCCAGGTTGGACTGGGCTTTGAGCAACCTGGTCTAGTGCAAGGTGACCCTGCCCATGGCAGAGAGGTTGGAACAGGATAGTCTTTAATGTCCCTTTTAACCCAAACCATTCTATGATATAGATAAAATAAGGCTTAGTAAACACCACCATCTTTCACATACACATGGTTTTTGTACATGTTGGTTTTCCTCTCTCTGTTTTTTTTACATGGAACTGTTATATTCCCCTTATTTGTCTTTGGACAAGTACACCTAAAAAAGGTGTAGGATTGGATTGACCCAAACCCACCTGCAGACCCAGTGATTGATTCCCATCACATCCAGTCTCTCTCAGGAGCTGCTATGACACTGCAAACCTTGCTTCCAGTGATAGGTTGCCACAGACAAAAATCCATATTGGCAATTAAGAGCCCCAATATAAAAAGGCTTTACACCAGAGGCTTTCACTTGGCTTTGCCAGGTAGCAGAAAGTGATTTCTGCAGGTTAGCACTTGGTGATAAGTTGGGCATGTATGTATGTATTATATATTTCTGTATATGTGGTATTTTGAAAACAGTGAAGATGCTCATTTGGCAGGAAGAGGCTGAAAATGCCCCTTACATGAGTTAAGAGGCAGGAATCTGTAATCCTAAAGGAAATGTAGGAGTGAAATATTAATGAATCCCAGGCAAATCCCAAACAAGGAGTACAATACCAAGACTAGCACATTTCTTCCACCCACAATCCTCTGCTTCAAAATTAGTCTGAGGATATAGGGTTGTTTAAGAAGTGTGAAGAGAACCAAATTAAGGATGAAAAATATTTTTGGGCATCATAGCAATGATTTCCCTTCCAATAAGAGCCTCACCTGCCCCTGAAACAGCAACAGTAAAGATTATGGATCAACATGGAAAGAATATTCTGGATGATCCAATATGCCTTTCAGTGTGCAGAAGAATGAATTTGATTTCATAGCCTTTTCAGAAGGATTTGGAATTACAAAACTAAATCAGAATTATTTCTATGTATGAAGTGATAAAGATGAGAAATACCCGACTGATCCTGGATTGCCAACGTCCTTGCTAGAAAACAAGCACATATTAACAATTTTCAAATACACAGCCACAACAAGCTGAAGCACAACAGGAAAGAATCATCATCACATTTCAGAAACTGCTGCTGGCACTGGCTGCTGTAATTTCTCACTTGTAACAATCAGGCATTATAAGGGAGCCTGTCCTTTGAAAAGTACCAGCTCTGTCTCTTAGACTGTGACAAGTCAGGCTCAGCTAAAAATAACACTCAGCAAGGAAAAGAAAATAGATGCATTCCATGGAACCTTCTAAAGAGTCCTTTGCCTCCCGTAATTTCAGCTGAAAATCCACAGGGAGCAGACACCACAAAGGGGCTCCATGTCCACAGACTCACATGGCCTTGTAATTCAAAGAAATGCTGCAGTTGTTGCTGTTTTCTTGCAAGATCCATTCCAGGTGCTCAGGCTGAGAGCTCAGGATTCCTTTGGTTTTGGGAGCTCTAACAGCAAAGTGTGGCAGTGAGATCCTCTGACAGGTTGAGAAGTGACTTGTAGGTCTCACAGGAAATCAGCCTCTGTCATGTTTTTTTGGCATCATGTTTGCACCATGAGTGCATCCATTATTCTTCCACAAACCCCAAAAGACATACAGTCACATGGCTGAAGGACAGAGGAGAGCCATGGGAATGAGAACCCTCTAGAGTGGCAGAGTTTCATGCTGTTTCTTTAATTCTTTTGTCTGGCAAGTGAAATATACTTCACCAGAAGGTGGGAAAGGACTTGGAACAAAATTGATCTTGGCTGAGCAAACATTTGACAACGTTCTGTGGGAAACAACCATCTGTCATGGGAGATAGCAACTTCAGGAGATATTGATGGCACTAAAAATATCTCCCTTAGTCCACAGTCCCACGGCATTCAGTTTTCAAGCATGGAGAGCCCCAATTCTTCAGCAGTAAACCTTTCTTTTTATTTTTGGAGCATTGACTTACCAGGTGTGGAGTGAAATGCTCTGGTTTGTTCAAGATGCAGCTGCATAAGTTTTTGATGCTTGGGCTGAGTGGAAACTATAGAGGAGCTGCAGAGAGATAATTAATATGGATTAAATGGAAAAAGGGCTTTGTGCTCTGCTTCACAAGTACAGACCGTACAGAGATGGATGTCTCTATCTCAGAAGAGCTTCATGGAGCAGTTTGGCAGGCTGGTTTCTTCTGAGATACATGAGAGGAGAGGAAAAAAATGTAATCTGAAAGAAACTTTGAAGATATACTATGAATGCAAAACAGCTCTTTACTCCTCACTCACAAAGAGGCTAATGTATTTACTGAAACTGAGAAACAGTCCCCATCCCATTAAACATTAAGATTTAGTCTGTTTCACCTTCCATGTGTGAATAAAAATGAAGATAATCCAAAGCTTTACCAGAGAAAAGTGAAGGAGGAGCAGCCTAAATTCATGGATGTTCTGTGCAGAAGTTGGCACATCCACTTTCACACCTGTGATTTTCCAGTCTCCTGCTGCCCAGGTTGGTGCTTTTCCGTGGGTCTGTGAAGTAAGTAATACTTATTTTTACCACAAACTGGAGATCTTATTAGAGGACATATTCCTGTCAGAAAAGGCAGTCTCTTGGCCATCAGGAGTCTCTGTGGGGTATCAGAGTCAAGACGATTACAGGCCAAAGCCTTGATCTGGTGTCTCATACCTGCTCCAGTGTCTCTTGCTCACTCCATCTATGATTGGTGCAAACTCCCCACCAGAGTCACATCGACATCCCCATCTTCTCACTAGAACTCCAGCTGCAGAAAGAACAAAATACTCATTCCACAGGAACAATCTGCATTTTGCTCTTTTGAGCCCTGTCCCATCATATTTCTGTTTCCTGGGATATTCATTAGGGTGGGTTTTTTTTCTCTCATTTTCCAATGTTTTTTTTCATTTTGGGGAGGTGTTTTTTATTTGTGTTTTAAATGGGTTTAAAGTTGTTGCCCAGGAGAGCCAATAATAAGTGCCAAACACTCGTGCCAAGAGCAAGAACAAGTGACCCTTCCTGCTGACATCCCCCTGCCACCAGTGAATTCCAGAGCTGGATCCACTTCCTCAGTCTTTAGTCTCGGCCAAAGAGGATTTCTGTGGCCAACGTGACAATCCCACAGGAATATGTGCAGCATGTCTTGCAGAGAAGAATGACTGTTCAGCACAGCCAAATGATCAGAAGACAGGGATATGAAAAAAGGGCAGGCTCACCAAAGCATAACCTTTTGGCATGATGAAAGCAATTAAGATAAGCTAGACTGGCAATCATACTTGAATGATAATTAGAAAACCCCAAATTAATGCATGTTGAAAACCTATGGCTGAATCTTCCTCAAAAACTGACTCAGCTAATATAAAAGAGAGCAGGAAATAATATTAAACCCAGTCAGGGATGAAGGTGGAAGAGGCAGTAACTGCTTCATCCAGATATACTAGGTGGATAAAGGAAAGGGGGTGTCCCAGCAGTACAGGGTCAGATTTTACAGAAAAGGCTATTTCCCACTTCTGGAATTGTTTAGGAAAAAACCCAAAAACATAATAATATGCTTTAGAAAACAGTAGCTTCATGGAACAGTGAATACTACCCATGTGGAGGGAAAGGGAGTAAAGGTTCATTTCCTGGGCAACTGGGACATCATAAAGATCCTGGATCACAGCTAGGGAAGATCTGGAAACACCTGAAAGAGGAGGGCAAGCAGGAGAAGGGGTTTCTCCCTGTGCATAGAGGAAGAGAAGGAGCTGAGACAGAAGGCTGATAGGATGCACACTTCTTAATGATTTTTTTTTTTTAAGTTGGATTTTCGTTTGCATGACAGCTCTGAAATAGGACAAACTACAGAGAAGGGCAAAGCTGCATAATGTGATGGAGAAAAGGGAACTGTTCAGCTTTTTCATTTAAATGCATGAAAATCTCTGTGAGGCCTGTGTGTGTTAAGGGGAGGGGTATGAATTTTTAAAAAAAAAATTATGCTGAAATAAACGATAACTCTGATGAGAGAACAAACTCAATGTGAATGCTCATAAGCACAGCTGAAATTAGGACTTGTGCTAATAGTCCCAGGCTGTGTTTCAGGATGCTGAGTGAGGCACTGACTCAACAAACATGTCAGCAAGACAGATTTTAATGCCAGAAAACCCTCTGTAGCTCTGGCAGTGCACTGCTGTGGTCACCGGGACCTGGCTGCAGGGATGGGGTGGATGCTAATCTGTGGCACAGACCTGCCCATCCACGTGCAGCTCCTGAACCCACTGAAATGAGTTCAGTCCGTGAGTGGTGACATGCCAAACTGCCTCTCTAGGAGTCACATCCTCCTGACCCTCTCTGCCTCCCCCATCCCACTCTTTCTCCCTGGTACCAGCACTGCCCTGCAAAGGGAAGGATGCAGACAGGCAAATGTGCCTCATGGGGGAACAGAGGAATGGAAAAACCAAGAGATGCAGGCCTGGACATACCCATGAAGGGGACAGGCACACCCAAGTGAAGGGACTTTGGAGGTTTGGTGGTGGGAGGAGGAGCACATGCTTGGCTTTCTGCTTAGTGGTGACACAGAGTTCTCAATCTATCACATATGGCCGGGGACGGCTCCTACCCACGCTCTGGCTGCCTCCCTCCACACTTCATTGAGCAGGGGCCATCTGTGTGCTCAGGTGACCTTTGAGGGTGACAAATAGGAAAAAAACACTGGAGAGTCATTGGACTTCTGCTTAACACCACAAGATAATGGTGGTGCCTTACCAACAGGAGATCTTGCTGGCTTTGTACTTTCCCAGATGACCCAACACAAACAGGTTTACTTTTGGTATCTGAGGGAAGATCATCATATCTCACAAAGAGCAGGCTGGCCTGAAAACTAAGGAAATGAACATCATAGAGTTGTAGAATGGTTTGCATTGGAAGGGACATTAAACACCGTCCCGTCCCAACCCCCTGCCATAGGCAGGGACACCTTTCACCAACCCAGTTTTTTCCAAGCCCCATCCAAGCTGGCCTTGGATACTTCCAGGGATGAGGCAGCCACAGCTGCTCTGAGCAACCTGTGTCAGGGCCTCGCCACCCTCACAGTATAGAACTTTTTCCTAATATCTAATCCTTAGATTGCTCCTTATTCCCAGATCTCCAAAACCCAAATCCAGATGAAGCCAATTAATGTAAAGAACTGCATATGGCCACTATAATACATACATTTTGGTTGTCTTGGTCAAACCAAAGAATTTCTGGCAGATCATCAAATCCATTATATCTGCACACTCTTTATTCAGTAATGATTTTTTTTATATACTGCTAAGATGTACCCTGAAACATGTAACTTACTAATTAACTCATAGCCACCTGGGAGGGTAATTAGCACAACAAAACCCAGAGCAAATCCATACGGCTGATCATGGTATGTACATGCCTGAATCACTGAAATCAGGAGGCCTCAATGGTTTTAACACGTATTAAGGAGGAAACAAGTATTTCAAGTTGACTGTCAGGAGGCTGTTCAGTGGTAACAATAGGTTGTGCAGAGAGCTGTAGCCTTGAAGTCCCTGGCCTTCAAGGATCTGCCTTTCACTGCCATATGAAAGAGCTGGAACCAGAGCAAGCGCTGAAACTCTTTTATCCTGATGCCTAAGGATTTTAGTGTGTATTTTGTAGATTTCTATAGAGTTACATGAGTTAAATAAGTTTTCCCAGGTTACTCACATTTTAGGTGGTATTTAGAAGTTACTAACCATTTTTCTCACACATTTCTGAACTTTATTATCACATTGCCAAGGACAGGTTGTTTTGAAGTAAACCTGCAAGAACTCCAATTGAGACAATTATATAGCTTGTAGTCAAAACAAGAGAGTAAGCTCAGAGCCCTTGGAGGGGTTTCAAGGGGAAGTTCTGAGGAGTTCTGAGGGTGGGCACCAGGGAAATGGTACCATAGGTTGGGTGTAGATATCAAATATATTAATTACTGAAAGTTCTCAAAGCTGTAATCTAGCTCATGGGTGCATGCATGTTTTTGTTCTGCACCTTGAAAGCTTTCAATAAAGGGCTATTTTATCTATCTATCTATCTATCTATCTTTACTAATATTGTTTTGAGAGTCTTTTGCAGAAATTTAGGCATCAATCCCATGGAAGAAGGGCTGCCCCGTGTTCTCTCTCAAAGTTATCCTGCCAACAGATCACAGACTGGAGGTTTTGTAGATGAACAGTTACAGATCTGCATGGGACTGTTGTAGAGAAACCAAAGCAAAGACAAGCTAAATTCGGGCAAAAGACTTCATGCTCTGTGTGCACATGCAAAAGGGCTACTAGGCTGATATTGCACCTGCTGGGTTTGAGGCTCTTGGGGTTTTAGGACTTACTGCCTTGCCTCTTCTGCTTCCAAGAAGAATTACGATGACTGGGAACTACGCATGCACCTCCACGCTGCACATTTGCTGCTCTTCGGGGAATTTAATGCCGCTGGAAATGCAGAGGTGGACCATTGAGGGCGGGTGACAACAATGCCGACTGTGCACCCCCACGGGGCGCGGGTGAAATGGGGAACAGCCTTTCCTGAGGGCAGTGGGTTTATATAGGTGCCCTGAGGGAAGGTTCTAGAACTGCGCCCTGATTGGACGGAGAGGGCAGAGTATGCAAATCAGGGTGAGGGCTGACCAACGGGCGACAAAGGCGGGAACAGAGGGCCAACGGGGAGCCAGGGTGAGGGCGAGAGGCGGGAAACCCATGAAGGGAAGGAGAGAAGATGGAGGAGAGGAACCACCGTGAGGGGAAGGAGACAAGATGGAGGAGAGCCGGGAATTAAACCACAGGAGGAACAACTGCGAGGGGACAAACCGGGCAGGGGTGACAATAAAGCTTTAGAATCAAAACCGTAACAATAAACATGCAAACACACAACTTCAAACTTGAACTGCAAAAGTCTCCAGACTGGCAGATCTGCCCAAGTCTGGGAGGTCTGCACCGCCATTATCTTTGTAGGTCCGCCTTCTGAAATGTTCTTTCCATCCTTCATACGTCATGGGTTCTCTCACAGGCTATGAAGGATGAACCATATCCTAAGAGCATTTCAGTTCCCTCTTGCCTGCTAAAGGGCTTTGCCTCAAATCAGTGACAATCTGCCCACTCCTACATCTAATTGTCATAAACATACAAAAACAGAACCCAGCATAGTGAGCAATTATCCCTTCATTATGCCAACGTACTTCTGATAGTATAATCATGATCAGCAGGCACATCTTTCTCCTCTCACCGCTTTCTGTTTGCAAATTTAGCGCTTTTTTCCACAAATAAGAATTAAAAAAAAAAGAAAAAAGAAACAAACAACATTAACCACCACCTTTTGAAGCCTGAGCCTGTCCATGCAGCAGTCAGTGACAAAACATCCCCTCACCTCCACAATCAGGCTCTGCAGAAGCAAACAGCACCAGAAACAACAGGCACATGGCTTGAAAGAAAATTTGGTGCCCGTCACAAGCAGCTCACAGTTTGCAAACCATCAAGGGCAAATTTTTTTTTAGGATTAGTTAACCAGCAATTTCTTTCCTCATTGGCTTTTAACCATTTACTGTTTACAGTGCTGCCTAGGAAGCCCTGAAAGAGACACTAAATAAGTTAGGAGAAGCAGCAGGAGTCACTCCACAGGAGGAAGTTAAAGCTCAGCATGTTCCCTTCAGCTGGAAATCATAAAGCATTCCTGGGAACATTTAGCTGAGCCCTGAGATGGAGGACAGAAAACAAAAGGACACTTTTTCTGCTTCCTACATAGAGGGCTGCCAACTGCTGACCTTCACCTATTCATTACAGGCAATGTAAATACACCTGTTCTTCCTAATCCTAAATTGGATCCCAAATTCTGCTTGTGCACAGCTTTTATATTCACTTGTCTTTCCTCTTCTTCCTGTCTTTAAGGATTGCATGACCTTGGGAGTCTCTTCCTCCTTTCACTATCCAAAAACATTTACATTCTTCCTCTTAACATTATTCTGTCCCATCACCTCCAGCTCGTAAGTCATTGCATGCTTTTTGAGAAATAAAAATTAAGTTCAAGATGTTAATAAAACTTATGATCCTGAGAAAATAGTTGCTTTGGATATTGCACAGAGAATTTAGGAAGCTGGGATCTCCCAGTTTTAAACCCCAGGGAACTGTTTTACCAAGTACAGTGCCTTTTTTTTGCAGAACTGATCTGAAAACGCTGATCTGAAGTCTGCACTACTTATTCCAGAACTAGTGAGTATCCACAGCTGTGCCTGAGATTTTGAAAGGGACAAAGGATGCTTGTAATTTGTGTCCAGATTGTTTAGTAAGGCATCTTAGGATTTGGGAATGAATTTAGGATGAATTTGTGCAATATGCCATTTTACAGGACAGCAAAGCCAGTGGCTGACTGTCACCTTCAGGGCACTGAGCAGTGGTTCCTGTGCCAGAGGGCAATGATGTTGCTGGTGGAGGTGAGAACAGCTGTGCTTGTGGTTGGAGGACTGGCCGCCCAAGCAAAGGCAAATACCACAGTGGTTTAAAATCCACTATTTGTGCATCCATCCAATCTGTTTGATGCCGTTAAATTCCAACACAAAATGAGTCTGTTCTGGAGCAGCAGCACGGGTAATAGATAGCACAGCTCCTGTAACAAGATCCTCTCATCTCATTTATGAGTTAACAGTGAGCAATCACCACAGTCAGCAAGGCAGACAAAGTCTAACCCCAACACCTGATCTGGCAGAGCTGGCCATCAGAGTTGAAGTTCCAGGCTCCCTCAAAGCTGAAGTCAAGGATCAGCAGTTCAAAAAGAGTGTCACATTTGCAGCCAGCAAAATCTCACTTTGGACAATCACTGTGTGACTGAGTTTGAATCCAAGCCCAAAGCTCTCACATGGCACTTTCTAGAAGGAGCTCTTCTGCCCATCCTCTCCCACAGCAGTGAGGGCTGCTGCATTCCGACGGGCAGTCCCTGACTTGTGGCTGGACACCAGCCAGATGCAACTGCACTTGCTGCAATCACAACGAGCACAATTGCTCTTGGCTTTCAGAAGTCCATCTCTGCTTCTGTCCCACAAAAAAATCCCGGTATGGTCAGTAATTCCTCCAGATTAGTGTGAGAAAGGTGAAGAACAACCCTCCTTCGTATATTTCTGCATGTCACTCCAAGTACTACATGTGTTTCTTCCATCTTGCCTTTTCTCATTGAAATTCAGAATGCATTTTTCTAAAAAAAAATAAAAAAAATTAAACCCAGTGCCATACAGAGAAACCTGACCAGAACTGGCCATGCCACTGCACGTGCATTTTTCCCAGAGGGGAGGATAGAAAAACAAAACATGGCAGATGTTCATTGTGGTGTTCAATGTGCCGTTGGAAGGGGCTCAGATCCGACTGTGAGGAGAGCTCAGAAGTCTCCAGTGCAGAAGCCAAACACTTCAAGATGAGCTTTTTGTGTTGTTCTGTGCTGAAATACTTCCAGATGATGTGTTGCAGAAAAAAATTAGGCAAGAACAGGTTTTCATAAGCAAGATGGAATGATAAAGCATTGCGTTTTGTGATATAAGCTGAAATTGCACTACCTGAAAAGGCACTACCTCATCTGCAACACTATCAAAATAATTGTATTTTTTCATCAAAATGAGAAGATTTCTTTAGATGGAGATACAGGCTATCTTGCATATACAGATCCTTGGAAATCTCAAGTTGTCTTCATCTTTTCCAATAATTTTCAATTAACTAAATAACTATCTCAGCATGTTTCTAAACTGCAGTGAGAAACATGGTTAAAATCTTAGATGTATTGGAGATACCCTGAATGAATGAAAGGAAAAAACCCAGCTCACAGTTTGTGTATGTTGCTTTATATAATCATTTGACTTCAGGACGTTGGAATTTGTTTTATCAGAATTTGACACTATCAGCTTGGCTCAAACACACACAAAAAATGTAATAAACCCACCAAAAATGACATGCCTTTGAGCTTCGAAGCAGCACAAAGCTTGACTATTTTAACACCTTTTTTACCCTTAAAGGAGCTTCTTACCCACTGATTGAGCCTGTTCACCCAGGATCATCCTGGCATTGGTGCTCAGAGCTCTACTGCATTTCTCTCTGGGCAGTAAAAGACAAGAAGTTTCCTGATTTCTGCTTAAGGCTTCAGTTACCTTGTGACTTTTGTAGACGAGCTCATTAAAAATGCAACAATGCTAATGAGAGAGCAACACCGAGCTCTGTGAAGGTGGGGGGCATTTCAAGGGGAGAAAAATTCCACCCTAGGGAAGGCAGTGATAGAAACTGCTCCACACTCATGGTTTCGATTCAAGGACGATGTCACAACCGATGTACATCCCACTGCTCCTCCCAGCTGGATATCCCCAGGGAGAGAATTCTCACCCTGGGATGTGGGCAGCGGTTGTCTGGTTTCCTGCTAGAAAAAAACCCACAATACAACAAAAACTCCTTGGCAAATGTGGAGCCATATCTAAGCTGTGATGGGAATATCCTGAAACTGTGCCTGGAACAGCAAGGACATGACTGGAGTGAGCATTCCTGCAATGATGACACGAGCTGTGGGAAGATTCTCCCTAAGGAGAGAGCCTACATCATCCTGAAATCCCATTCCTGTTGTAGCAACATATCCCACACCAAAGTGTAACTCCAGAGCAGATAACATTCAGTGCCAAAACAACACATTATGAGACAGGTCACCAAAGCCCAGGATGTCACTTGGATACAAGAAGATTTTTTAAAATTTGCTCATTATGTATCATCTCTTACTGAAGCCTTTGGATTTTGGATGTTCTAGCTTTTCTCTGGACGCAGGGAGGCAAGAAAACTTGCCCTTTTTTCCTTTCTTATACTGAAGGGAGTGCACCTTCTCTCCAAGCAATATATTGCATAAGATACTTTAGAAATTGTATAAAATATTTTGAAAATCAGCAAGCAGATCTGCGGTAGCATTGAGGTTCTTTCTTAATGTTGAATTTATGATTACAGGGATCCAGGCATAACTTCATAAAAAAAAATTAAAAGCAGCAGAGATAAGTAGTCAAAATTAGCATGCAAAGTGGAAGCTGTAATTTTTTCCTGGGCAAATATTAATTCTGGAGAAAAGAAGTAGAAGTAGTACTCTTAATAAAACAGTTTTTCCTTTTAATCAAAGACTATTAAAACAAAAAGCTCTTTGAAAAAAAACCCTCACCAAATATATCTGACAAAATATCTGTGTCTTTCTTCTTTCCTTGCTTTGCTTTGCTTCCCCCCAGCCCCCCTTCAAGGGAATTCTTTCTTCTTCTATTCTTTTGTTGTCACATCTTGGAGGACATTTGTGTTGTTTCTTTCAATATACTTCAGGTAACCTGGCAGCACATGAATTGCAAATCAAATTAAGATCCAGTCAGGCGACACGAAGGGCTGAAAAAAGTTACTGCAAATGTGAGAAGATTTGGGAGAGATGCTGGAGTCCGAGCCAGTGCCTGGGGGCAGCTCTGTGGGGTCTTTGCCAGTCCCCTATTTTACATGGGGTCAGGTTTGTCAGCCACTGCATCATAAGCAGCTCTGTCCACCCATCCTGTCACCCATCTGAGGCATCCAGGCTCTATTTGGAGGGAAAAGCATCACATGTCCCTCTGCCAATTCAGTAGGAATAGCTCCTTAACATGAGAGTTGTTAAAATGAGCACTTTTGTGTCTGTTCTCTCCTTTTAACACCAAATACAGTTTAGGAATACACCTTAAAAGACCTGCCTGGAGGTGTGTGAAAGCATCAGCTTCTTGGTCTGCAATGCCCAAATGTTGGGCTGGAGAAGATTAGCACATTACGAGCAAAATGTAAGAAAAAGCTTTTTTTCCCCTTCTGTCCATGCTGCCGTCCCGAGTACCGGGAGGGGGGAACACATCAAAGAGACTGGATTGTACCAAGTGTCATGTGGCATCATTAAATTTCAGATGTGCCAGCAGATAATCTAGATAAAGACCAAGAGGCACAAGGACACACAAGTGTTATCACCCACAACTCCAAGGCTGACAGGTTGTTACTACAATTTCCTAAGAGGATGCAGCTGTGAACTCCAAACTCCCTTTTTATTTTTCTCTCTCCCACTCAGCAACCTTCAGAAACTGGAGTTTAAGTCTCTTTTAAGTTGATGTGCTACAAAGGAACCAAAAGAAAGCCTCAAGGGGAAGATACTGGCTTTAGCTATTTGATCCAGGTTTTTACATGGCTATTCTATGCCCAATTCTGAGAAAAAGAAATCCCTTTATCCTCTGATTCCCTACCTAATCAAAACTAGGCTATTTTATCCAAATAGCCAAGCCATGTTGCTTAACACCCGCACTGATTTCAGCCCCTGGAGAATCAGATCTGAGAGATTTTCTTTGGAGGGCTAGTCAGAAAGGACAGTAATTCTGCTGCTGTTAAAAAGCTGTGCCTTAGTGACAAAATGTTCCTCTTCCCATCAGGAAAACAAATGGTGCAGCAGCATGGGGAGGGACCATGGGGGGAGAGGCACCTTAACCCAGCCTACTTCCATGGATGGGAGTTTTGGGCTGTGGACAAGCAGAGGTTTCCATCACTCACACAAAGAGAATCTTGAAAAGTTTCAGGGTTTCACCACCTTCACAGGGTTGATATTGAAAAAGGTGGGGAGAAGGGAAGGAGGGTTATCAGCAGAGGAAAATACTCAAGATCCCTCTCTTCAGGAAATGAGGCCTACAAAAATGCTGCAGAAAACTCCAGAACACCTATTTAGTACCTTGGTTTTCCTGAGGATTTGCAGCAGGAGCATGGCTACAATTTCCCTTTCAAATAGAACTTTTCAGACAGGCAGGCAAGTCCAAACACTGCATCTCTTCCAGGGATCACCATTACACAGAAAAAACAATTATTAAATCAATGGACAAATCAAAAGCTACAACTAGTTTTTCTTTTGCAGGTGCCAGCTCTGGAGCAGAGCACGCTGGGGAAGCTGGTTCTGGAATACAGATGAAGAGCACCTTCTGTAGACATCCTACTTAGTAAGCCATGGAGAATACAAGCCCTTTGACTCCCAAAATCAACCAGATGAAACCCAGCCATCATTACCCAGCTGGGTCCCTTGCAGTAGCAGAGAGGCAGAGGGTGGTTTTCAAATGCTTTGCTTCAGTACATCAAGGATAACTGCAATGTGTTCCCACTGGCAAGCCAACAACTGCTGAACACCAACCTATCTTTATGTCAAATTTTAAGGAAAAATGCAGCAGGCCTGTTTTGACAGCCATTTTTCTAAGCTGGGTTTTCTCAGTTGCAGCTGGTTATCCCCCCACTTCTAGGTCTCTGTCCAGAGCTCTGAGCATCATAAGCATACCAAGAGCTTTTGGATCTGGCAGGATTTGTTCCAAAAGAGTGTTGCAAATCTATCCACAGAGCTGCTAGCCTGCCCCAGGTGCTGCAGTTGTGTATAGCCTTGGAACAGCTTCAAAGTCCACCAGGAAAATAGATAAGGACATTTTGGGGTACCTGCATAAACGATGGGGAAACCTCAGCTCATCTCAAAGGAAGAACAATCAGACCTGAGGATGGTTATGGGAAGTGATACTCAATTTCCTGCATCTTCTTTATTTCTATAACAGCCCTCTCCGCTCTGTCATTTCCAAGCTGAAATGGCTATTAAATTGTAAGCCTGGAAAATTATTCAACCTTCTCCACTTCCCTCACTTCCACAGAGACAGCACAGCTCCCCACTGCTGAGCTTGCACAGCAGCTCCAGCCAGGAGAGTCAAACACACCTGAGAGAGGAAGGTCTGTTTTCTCAGGGGGTGAGTAAATCACTCCAATCCATGGATCAGCAGCCAGGCTAACTCCAAGCCAGGGGAATGTGCTCAGAATCTGCTGGTTGCTCCACTCTGTGCCCTGACACATCACAAAGCAGCAACCTATTGTGACTTTTGCAACAGCAGCAGCATTTCAGTGAAAGATCAAAAATAGGTCAGTCAAAAGATGAGGGACTCCTTGCTTTCCTCCAAACACACTCGGTTTGAGAAGGAAACCAAGTCACTGGTTGCAAATTCTGCATCCAGCCGCCTTCTGGTCTGGATCACTGCAACCCCAGAGCGGCCGTCCTGTCAGGGAAACACGGATCCCCTCTCACCTCTGTTTGTTTCTGGCAGTGCTAGCAATGTCTTTGTCAAACACTAAGGTAAAAATGTCCTTCAGCACCTGCAACTGTATTCTTTCATTTCTCAATCACTTATTTTTGCGTGCATAGACAAGAGGTAACAAACCCAACAGAGGAAACAAAGCATTACTGAAGACAATTACAAAGGATTCTTAGTGTACTGGTTTAGAGGTAAACCAGCAGGAGAAACGGACCCACCACAAGAGAGATTTTAAGTCAGAGTTACAATTTAATGAAAGATATTACCATAAATACACTGACACAAGAGAAAACTCACCAAAACCCCAACAGTATAACCCAGTGTCCCAGGGCACAAGCCCAGAGGGGTTTGTTAGCCCTGGTGCTGAGACTCACGTGGTTCCCCTGAGTCCTAAGCAAAAAGAAGTGAAGAACCTGTTGGTGTAGATGATGGCTGTGGTCTGGTCAGGAAATGATGGCCGTAGTCCGGTCGAGAGTGGTGGTTTCCTCCTGTCGAGGTCTTGCTGCTCCCCTGGATCCGATGAGGCGTGCGCAAGTCCTTCTGAGCCCCGTTTATATACCCTCAGGGAGCACTCAGTCCCTCCCCCAGGGCGGGGACTCACACAATGGGTGATTAACTCTATGAGTCATGGGGTATTGTTGAACCGGTGATGGCCCATTAGCACCCACGCCCCCTCAGGCCGGGTGTGGAGGTGCTAACAGCTTCCTGGGCGGAAACTGCGAATGGTCCATTGTTCTTGGGGAATGAATAGAGGGTGTAGAATACACAGCTTTAATCACCCCCACATAGTGATAACTGGTCCCTCCTGCTAAACTAGGACACTTAGTTAATGAGCTCATAGCATACCTTGTTTTCTCTGTTTGGCATCTCATTAATGCATCAGATGATTTTTGCTTTAAAACACCATTGATTTCCCATGCTCCTGTTAGGTACTGGTGTGCAGCTACTGGAAGGTGCTCTGTGTCCCAGCAGCAGAGTCACCATTGGGGTTGCTGTGGCAAACCAGCGGTGCTGTTGGTCAGGAAAAGGAAGTGCTGGATGAATATGAGTAATTACTCAGAGAACAAACAGTGTGAGAACAAGGTGAAAACCTGAAGTAGCTTTACTCAGTGTAATGCAGTCAACCCCCCTTTCTACAGTTAATGGAGATTAACTTATATTAATATTCAAAGTTGTTATTTTTTTTCCAGGAGCTACTCTTCTAGGTTAAAATGCAAATTGTACTTTCACTTAAAATGGAGAACAGGTCAAGAGAGAGGATTCTGCCAAATAATCTTTTTATCCCACTCCAATAACACCACTCCAGAGTCTTCAAGACACTCAACTTTCCAGCCAACCACTTAGACGAGCTTTCTGAAACTTTTATTCAAACAGGTGGCTCCTAACAGCATGGCATAAACTGAGTTTTCTGTCCTGTATTTGGGAGGATTTTCATTCATCACACCTTATCTGAGCTGCTCTGTATATCATGCAAATACTCTGCCTGTGGGTTCACAGGGCAGAATCAAATCAGTGTGCTGCATTTCACAACCAAATGGTGAGTGGTGAAACCCTCACCCACGAGAGGATTTCTGACAGGTCCCTGAGGGCTGTATACTAGGCCCATCCTGCTCAGTATCACTCTCCATGATTTAGGGAGAAGAAAAGAACAGATCAAAATAACCACTAGTGATGTGTCACATGTGATGTATGACCCACATGCACACAGTGACACTGGAATTAGTAGGACAATAAATAACAACAATGTCCAGTCAAGTCAATCCAGTGACAGGTTGGTGGAGACACTTTTTAAGTTGCCGTATTAAAATTTATGGTTTAAGGGAGTTACTCAGGATTTCCAGGCAGCCAGATGAGAAGAGACCCTCCTGCTCCTCCTGTATGCTGGGAAGAGAGGAGAGACTTTCCATAGCTCTGTCAGAAGATTAGAGGAGTGTCTAAAGACACTGAATCAAATGGTGTTTAAATTAGTATTTATGAACAAAGCAAAGCAGAATTTTGCTTATCATTATATTAAAGGTATGATTACTTTTAAATTTTTCTATTGCTCAGATAATATTTGCAATTAATTTCATTAGCCCATTCCTGCTCTCAGAAGCCCCTTCTGAGGGATGTGGCCATTTAAAGGCTGTATCCAACTATTACAGGTCACAGCTTATTCCATGAAATCTTCTGTATAAACTTCCCAGTCGGCTGTGGACTATCTGACATGCAAAAACAAACTCTCGACCTTCATGAACTGACAGGCACATCTTCACTAAAGTTATATGAAAACTTAATTTTGGTCTTCCTATTGGCTGTCATTTCTCACTGTAGAATAAATGATGCCTCACCTTCCTAAAAAACCAGAGGTATTTCTGATACTGTTCCCATAAGCTTTAACCATTAAAGTAAGAAGTAATTTATTAAACCAAAGTTTCACAGACTTGTTACCTCATTACAGTTGTGCCTCAGCATCATACAGCCACTAAGGTATTTTTCATCACTACATAATTTTCAGGCTATTTCTCCCAATTTCATAGGTGACAAAACAGAAAGCTGAACAGCTTCCACAGGTGCATAAACCCCTGTACACCTCTGTCCCACAAAAAGTCCACTGTTGAATCAGAAATCAGATACTATCCCTACCAAATCCCACTTTTTCCCAGCCTGATGTGTGGTGGGGAAACACAGAATTGTCAGGGTAGGAAGGGATCTCTGGAGATCACCCAGTCTGACCGCCCTGCCAAGGCAGTGTCACCTGCAGCACGTCCATTTATAATGCTTTTCTGGACTCCAGATGCAGAGTACAGAGTTTTCATAATGCAGAGGGAGACCACACATGTGAGCAAGCCAATGTGTACACACATCTGGAGAGAATGTACAACCATGCACAGACTTCCAGAACCAGAGCATGAACATGACTGCAGCCTGTAACCATATTTACTAGATGCAACTCCCGAATCTGTTCATCCTACTGCTTCTGTTTGTTTTGCCTAGATGTTTGTTCAGGGAAACAGGGGCTGCTTTATGGAAGAAGACACACAGCTATGAACCTCCAACCAGGATGAATGGTCTGTCCACGAGCTGACGGGATGTGGGCAGAGCACCAAGCTGTGGAAACTCTTACAGTGTAGCTTACAGAGATGTCACTTGTGTGGCACAAGAGAGGGCTGAGTCCCAACTCCCAAAGGCTCACCTCCTTGCCCTGACTGTTGCAGAGAGCACCATGTCCTTGAGTCCTCTGTCCCGCACAGCACAAGGCCCTGTTTGGCCTTACCAAAGGCCAATACCAACAAAATTCAGTCTGGCCAAATTAAGATTTCTTTGTTTTCTCATTCTCCAGTCACAGCTCGAGATTTCCACCCAATTTTCCATGTACTCTCCTCTCCAGCTCTTTAAGCTTTGCAGCTACAAAGACAACACTTCCAAAACATTTCCCTGCATGTCTTTCCACTGGTCTTAAATGCTAATGTATTGTATAACCCTGCTGTGCGCCAAGGGACCCTTTACATTATTTAAAGGCTGTCAGTCAGGTGTGAACCTTTCCATTGATTTACCATTCCCTTCTCATCCTCTCCTGGATGCATTAGGCAGCTGCAACCCACCACTGGTGTTGAAGAATAACAATTCCATTTTTTTGAACCTGACTTAGAGCCACTCGCTTTTGCATCCCATATAATTCTCCCTACCATGGTTTGTGTGACATTAATGGCAAAATAAATAATTCAGCATGGTTTTCACCCAAATGTAGCCCTGTCGGAGACTAATATATAATCTTTGCTAGCTTATTTAACAAAACAAGCCACTGAATGGTAGTTTTAAAGGTTGAAACTCTTGTTTTAATGGAATTTGAGGGCAAAACTCCCCTGAGACCCAGTGGTAACTAACAGACACAATCTTCCTGCTCCTGTTCCTGCCTACCCACCTTCTCATTTAGCCCTTGCATTTATGCTCTGCACCCACCCAGCAGGTGGGTAAAGAAGGGAAGCTTTCCTACCCTGCACAGCTTAGGTTGGCTTTTTATGAAGCTGCACTTATCTTGAAGGGACCATAAACCGAAGCTGAACAGCACCGGGGATGTCTGCACAGGGTAATTAGGAGAAAAGAGAACACTTACTTCACTAATGAGACCCGGCAGTGAGACTTTGGGAATGAAACCTCTCCTGTCTGGCTTTCAGGGTGGTGGGTTTAGTGATGAACTGAGCCACTCCAAGCATTGGAGGAAGGCTGCTTGGCTACAGAAGTGCTTTAACTAGATCACAATTAAAGCAAAAATGGAAAAAAAAAAAGAAAATAGAAAGAAAGAAAAAACCCCTTGTTTTTTTGGACATTGATAACAGTATTTTCAGTAAATTCAATGAGGCCAGGATATGCCTCTCCATACCCACTCCCCTAGTCCCTCTACAGGGTACTTTTTCCTCATTTCTCATACACTTATTTCTACTTGCCCTGTGCTCATTAATGCTGTCCCTGAGCTGCTGTGCTAAAATGGTGTCAATAGCTGTAAAATTTCTGCATAAAGGAACACTCCTACAAAGAAAAACCTTGACTCTTTCCCTTAAAGCAGTGCTGCTTTCCCTTAGAAGTGTATTGCTTCCAAAATGATCTCAGTGTTGCACTGGGATCAAGACCCTTATTTTCTTGTGACTTTATGTTCACCTCCTGTCCTTTTTTACCCAGGCAAATCACTCCGTTTGTCTGTTAGCAACACATTCAGAGACAGCAAATTTATCATGCCAAATTATTCTCCCCTGGGGCAAGGTCAATTTGATATTCAGATTGCCTTTTCATTCATCCTGGCTCTGCAAAGTGTTTTGCTTTCTCTCAGCTTCAGTTTACCTAAACTATGGGTATCTGATTTTAGATTTTGCAGGACTGAACTGCCTAGACACCTATCCAGAGAGTTTGTGTTGTTTTTTTTCCTCATGCCCACAGAGTCTGTTTTTCCTGTTATGCAATTGCAGCTGCTGTTTGCAAAGATCACAGTTTGCATTAGGTGGCTGATGAAATAAAGCCTAATGAATTCTCATGGAGAGAGAATTCATTAAAGCTCATGATTTCAAAATCAAGAATTTCCTTCAAAATATGTTAACAATGAATAGATGATACATTTCAAAGTATACTCTAAATAAAATTGCTAATGGTTTCCTTGGAACTGGAAGTTATGCTCCAGGAAAGGGTGGCCCCAAAAGCAACAGTGATTGAGAGGGAGTGAGAGACAAGCAACATATCCCTTTGGCTTTTCTTCTCCAGCTATAACACAGCAACCAAGAAGCTTCTCACAGCTCTGATCCCTTGGCAGCCCACACTTCCCTTGGGAATCTCTTCACGGCCCCCTCCACTATGCTTTAGTCTCTTCTCTGCTCTCCCAGCACGAACCCTAACCCTAAAAATAACCATAACTCAACCATAACCATACAATAACTCCTGTATCATCTTGCAAAGGGACATATCCAAAAACACTCCTTCCCTTCAGAAATGGTTTAAAGTCCTGGTTGGCTAAACAGAGCGATTAGTTGGGAGGCTTGATAAGTCAAAACCTAGAGTTTAATGTGAAAAGTCTTACTTCAGAATGACAGTAAAGTTACTTAACTCTGACTTTAGCCACATCAGTGACACTAGCACAACCAGGAATGAGCAGACAGAGGGTCTCAGAAAATTTTCCTTAAAATACTCAACCTTGTTGGTTTAAGTCACTTTAGTCCAACACCATTAACAGAATGAAATGTAAATATCAAAATGGAAGATAACTTATTAAATGAGGTGCAGATCAGGTAGTGGGAAAAAGCCCTGCTCTGTTCCTTCACTGAGTTCATTTACTGAAGCTAAACCCCCCAGCAAATCCCAAATTTGTAAGGTAAATACAGTTAACTTATTCATAGCCTCTTCTTTGCAAACAAGCTCACATGATTCTGGGGTTCAAAGCTTGTTTTCCTATATATTGCTCTAAAACAAACAAACTCACAGCCTGGGTGAGGCTCAGAGGTGAGGCTGTCATCAAGCAGATGACAATGGCTGATACAGCAATGCTCATAATCTAAGTCTGCAAAATGTTCCCCCCCATCCAGAGGAAACTGGCATCCCAGAAATACCAGACTTAGCTGACCAGCTCCCTCTCTGGTAACCATTACGCCACACATTTAAGCCCAGAGCAAGCGTCCTTAAATTTCAGGGCTGGAGCCTGCGCAGCCTGTCCTAGTTCCATGTATCCTTCCTATGGGACAAATATACCAGCCCAATGTCTCAGCTAGAGCAGGAGGCAAAACTTAGAAACTGACACCACAGGGACATCGGCACTGATCTCATAACGTGTCGTATATGGAAATAAAAATCAAGGCTGTCCTTCTGTTTAAATGATCCAAGAAAAACACTGCATCCAGCAGAGAACACCTGATGGCACAGTGGAGCTCATGCAAGAGGTTCTATTCCTGCCTGTACACACAGTTTGCAGCCTGATTTGCTCAGTACCAGCTTTACTTTGATTGTTCATTTAGTCTGAATTGAATGCAATGCTTACGGAAGCATACGTGGGATTGACACGAATACAAATGAATTACTTAGATTTGGAGTTATGACAATGACACCAGGAAATGAGTTCTCAGGGGCTTTAAAGGAGGAGAAAAAGAAATTTAAAAAAAGAGAAAAAGAAAGTCACTGTTGCCTTTTATTTGAGTTCCTGATATTTTCAGCTTCTGAAAACATTACCTCAGTTACCTCTCTGCACTAAACTTTTTTATGGCAGGAATAAAGTTCTTTTCATTACAAATAAAAAAGCATACTACCCAGCACAGCAGCCCTGCTATCATATTTAAGGCACCTCCCAGGGTAGAGCTATTCCAGATTAGAGAATTTTCACTGGACCAGAGGCTGGATTGCACTTTTCATTCCCATGCTCCACAGCAGACAGGAGCAGCTGTCTGGGATCCTTGGGAAGCAACGCTGTGCTGGGACGTGGATTGACTGCACTCAGCAACACAGCAATTCGCAGTGACCCCATAAACTGCAGCTGAGGAAACACTGACCAGTGCCTGGTCTCGTTTATCACAGACTGCGGGAGCTGTTGACTTCCTCTTGCACCTCATTCCTGCCGAGGAAAGGGCCATGACAATGGAAGGGAAAGGTGGAGCTCGCTGCAGGCACCGGCTCCTCACAGCAGTGACTCTTTTGCTCCTATAAAACAATAGCTGTGGGATTTTGAAGGCTGAAATCTGCTGTGCCTTAAGCCTGACAGTGAGAAGTGTTTTGTTGCTTTGCTCCCAGCTCTTCCACCCAGCTGGGACATCCGCACCCCACATCTTCCTCCTCATGCCTTGCTTTGCCTTAACCCATCAGTGAGGATGGTGATGACTCTTTTCGAGCCCTTGTGCCAGCTTGATCACAAAGATCAAGGTGAGTCAGTGATCTCATGGAAAGGTTTGGCTCCTTTGAGAAGATGCTCTTTAAAACCAGCATCCTTGGCACCAGCTGAGTAATGATAAGCTCCAAAGCCAACGCACTGCTCCTGTCCTGCCATGCTGCCGTGCCAAGCAGGGCACGGCCTCCACACTCTCCAGCAGAGTCAGAAGTCTTGCTGCCAAACCCACGCTCAGCCTCCTCCCACACCTCTGACATACTCCGTGTGGTTTTGTCAGCACAGCAGAATAAGAGCGTGAATACACACAGATACTGTCAAGGACAGCAAAGAGCAATCAGCACAGCCAGCCCTGCTCTAAATGCTGCCAGAATATTTATAACTTGAGTGTTCTGCCCAGGGAACTGCAGCCTAATTTAGGCTCCTGTCTCCTGCTTGCTTTCCTCTCCCCAAACACATGATAGTTTTCTATCATTAATCTCCAGAGTCTTACTAGTCCCACTGTCCTGAACTTGTATTTCTCCTTCCTATAGACACAGGCTCTCCTCCTGCTGCATGGAGCAGCAGGTCAGCTTTCCTGGCATTACTCACAGCTTCACAGGATCTGGCCCATGACAAGGAATAAATCATTCCCAGGTGTCTGTGCACACATTTGAACAAGGTTAGTAAAAGTGCTTTTTAACTAAAGGGCTACCCAGCCCCAGCTGTATCCTCCCATCTTGGTTTCAGAGGAGCTCCTTTTAGATTTATTCCTACTCTTTCAGTCATTTTCACCAGACCAAAAGTCAGTCCTGCTCAGCACAAGTGACTGTGTTGCTCCTTCTTTTATCCTCCCTGAGCTCAACCCCTGCAGTTCTGTGCACTGGAACAGATATTAAATGCAAGGGGATTTTAGGAAATTAACTGGCAGCCATGAAGCCACAGGTAAGGATTTTGGAGCAAAATCATAACCAGGCTGAAGCCACAGGAAAGTCCTGACAGGAGCCAGCACAGGGATGCAGAAGTTCACTGGATGGAGCCTCTGCCCCAGTTAGCACAAGGTGAGGGAGGGAAGAACACACAGCCTGACCACCCACTCCTGCCTGGGGCACCCTGCTCAGCCTGGGTAAAGGACGTCCACAAAAATGGCCCACATTCCTCTGATTCAGCTTCTGACCTTCTGACTCTGTGGCCTCTGAGCATTTTCAGACTTATATCCCCTTCAGAGGGTCTTTTCATGCCCTGTCTTTGCCACAGCCTCAAGAAATATTGTGTCTGCCTGACCCTAAAAGATGAGATTGCTGGGCTTCACTTAGGTTGCACTTTGAGAGGAGCACAGCTCACTTCCTAGGCACAGGAGGAGATGTCTTCCTTGCCTTCAACTAGTGATGCACATCAAACAGAGGAACAGCAGATTAAGGACTTCACCAATAATTGTTGTTAGTGCTAATGGGAAACATACCTATTTCAAGGATGCACTTTTAGGCAGATTTTATGCACTAAACAGAGGTAAGTGAAATGCTGCAGAATGGCATTTTGTTCATGGTAATGTGGAAAATTACATTGTTTATTAATTGTTTTTATGTAAAGTTTGTGCGAATAGCTTGTTCTAACTTTAACTAAAAGTAGTACTTATAAAGTGAAGAAAATTACAAGAGGAATTAAAAGCAGAAGTGTCTAAGCAAAATTTGTAACATTCAAACCACAAAAGTTTGCGAAACTGTTAAAATCTTGAAGCTTGCAAAGCTGCTAGAGCTTACAAAACTGCTTAGCTTACAGAATAAAAGCAATATAAGCAAAAATAAGACTATATATAGTGATCGATCAGAAGAATTGCCTAACAACCAAGAAGTTGCCTAACAGAAGACTACGTGTCTCAACACCACGACCACCAAGTAAAGAGTGAAGACCCTAGGAAAAAAGCAAGTCATGGTGACAAGACAGAAGCAAGTCATGATGACAAGACAAGTCACAAAAGCGGAACCAAGACTAAATAAAAAGACCCAGTTCGGACTGATCAGTACGGCTGTTGGTGGGCAGAGGCCCCCCGCCGTCCAGCGCTGTATTTTGCTCGTATCTTACTTGCTACAATTAACAAAAATAAATTCTGATTGGAAATGACTTTTTGCAGTCGCAATTTATAACAGTAATAAAAAGCAGAGTTTACTGACTGAAACCATTGACGCTCACGGGCCCTAGAATGGGAAAAATTATCAGAATGTTTTCAATTTGTGTTTCAAATTGTAACTCAGGCCTAAGCAAAAGGTATTGAAAAGCCCTCAACACTACCAACAAAAATCAGGGACTTTTACTTTTGCTAGCTAACAAATAATTCAATTACTCACCTGGCACTAACATGAGGGCAGAGAACCAGAGCATTCCCTGCCATTGGCACGGGGGAGATTTAGGTGGGTAATTCCATTAGCATCGTGGAAGTCCCTTCCCATAAACCTTTGTGGCATTAATGAGGAAAGGAGGTATAAATAATACGA
Organism: Campylorhamphus procurvoides; assembly: GCA_013396655.1. Lineage (NCBI taxonomy): Eukaryota > Metazoa > Chordata > Aves > Passeriformes > Dendrocolaptidae > Campylorhamphus > Campylorhamphus procurvoides. Next base: position 330,266 of record WBMV01000643.1, read on the forward strand.
GAAGTTTGGTTCCTTAGCTCCACTTCAGGAGCTCAAGCAAGGACATCCCAGGTTTCCCACCTCTGCCAGGGCACGGCTTGCGCATCCCTAAACCCTCACATGGGCTCAGGGCTTGGGCTCCGTTGCAGTGGAAGAAGGGAAATGTAAAGCCTTGCAAGTAATGGGAAATACAAGTGCCATTTCCTCAGCCTTCACAAATTTGGATGCTCTTAAAAGCTGTGCATTAAATGACACGGTAGAGGAAGAGAAGGAGTTAACCGCTCAAGAGTGAGCTGATTTGCTCGGTGCAGCAAAGGCACAAAGCACTTGACTCGGTAACATCCTCACCAAGTAATTGTGTGAAGGCTCTCGGTGTCGCGGCTATTGTTTCATCTCCTTATCGGCACGGCACACTGCCGCCGGCTCTGAAGCTCTTCCCAGAGAGGGCTCCCCGCGGGATGCTCGGGACATTCACACACACACTCACCCAGCCCCGTTAAGATGAAAGCGCTCCCAGCCTCTGCCCGTCTTCCTGCACGCTTTTTCTGCGGACTCGCACGGTGAGGAGCAAAGGAACAGGTTTTGCTTTTAAGCACTGTTGCTGGAGGGGGGAAAAAAAAAAGGAAAAAAAATAAAAAATGGCTGCTGTTCCAGTGGTGGCTCTTCCCAGGAAAGAGTGGTCTCCTGGCCTGCTAGACATAGATATAGGATGGACCTGTCAGTGAAAACACTCTGTGTTTCCCAGCAGCTGCCACTAAATAATCACATCAAGCTTGTTTACAATTGAAATCACAAGTTATTCCAAATATTGGTCTTATTTTTAAAAGGGCCAGCTCTCTGCAATGCCTAAAAGGATGAAAATAACTAAAGGACAGACACCCACTTGTCTGAACTTTCTGTGTGGCAAGGCCACAAGGACCACCTCCCATGGGAAGACAGGAGCTCAGCGGACTGCAGCTGGAAGAAAGGATGGGAAGAAAGGGGTTGGAGGAGCTCACACCACCCAAGAGCCTACTCTTCAAAAATACTTATCTCTTGACCCGAGCTTTACAAACTTACTGCAATTGTGTTGGCAGCTCAGGAATTTAATTGCAAGTCTCATGATATTAGGTGGTGGTTTTAATGAAAACTCCAGCTCCTGAGGGATGCAGGAGTCTCAGGGATCATGTAAAACCAATTAAGTCTTCTAATTGTAGCAGCAACCTGAGAACACCCTGCAAGAAAGTCCTAAAGGATGGAAATCTCAAGGTAAATAAAAAGATCCTCTTCCTTTCCTGTGCAACTTTTACGTAAGAAAATGCTCTCAGGATTTTCAAACAAATGCCATGGGAGGCCCGAGTCCTACGTACAAAGCTGCAGTTTAGAAATACTAATATTAATATAGAATGGGCTGGCAGGGAAAGACAATAACAATTACTCTAAGCATTAGTAATGACTTATGTCTATACTAAAAATAAGATTAAAGCACTTTCACTGTAGTTTGGAAGAGGCAAAACACATACCTTGATGACAGCCACTGGAAATAGGGTGACACCAGGCAGTTAACAGCCAGGCAGAATTACCAGTTGCATCCCTTTGACATTGATGTATCACCAGGGTGGGAATTCAGCAGGATTCAGGGATTACAGGGCAGCTCTAGAGGATCTGGAATAGAATTAAAACACACCTGAAGTTTAAAAGAAAACCAGGGCACTGTGAGTTATGTCAAGTTTAGCTCTGAAACCAAGTATCCCACCCTTTCCTAAAGCTTGGAACCTAGGAGCCAGTAAGGAATAAAACCTGCAGTATTCATGATTTAATGGGAAAGGGTATGTGTTCACAAATCCAGCTGGCTTGCAGAGGAAGGGAATAAGAATGGCCAGAGTCTCATATTCTAACTGCAAATGATGATTCTTTCCTCCCATTATTTTCAGGTTATTAAATTAAAGTTGAAAAAGTAGTTTTCCTTATGTTTACACTCCCATAGAGTTAATTGGAAGTTAAAATATGTCTGTTTGTGGCCAGGAGTGCTACCCCTGTTTGGTGGAAACAGGTTATTGCGCAAAATTAATCTAATTGGTTTCCATAGCCCAAAGCTAATCAGGAATAATTTCTTATAGCAGAGGAGCAGATTTATACTGACGTGTCCCTTGAAATTTCTCATTCAAAGGCTGATGGCTCTAATGACTGCCTTCAAATTGCTATCAGTAAAAGTCTAAGCAAAAATGAAATTCAGCATGCAGTTTGGCAAACAGCTGTGTGCGACTAATCTCATCTGGGCTCTAATTTCTCTTTGTATAGATTTGTAATGTGTACAGGCTTGAGTTAATAAGGCCATTAGCACAAGGAGATTTACTCAGGCCCACAAATGTTGCAGAATGAGACCCTGTGTACAGTGGGCTGGCACCAGCCCAGCCTCATTCCTAACCAGTGTCCTACAGGCATAGAAGACTACTTGGATTTCCCCCTTTGGATTTCCCCCTTCCCAACAGGTCTCTTACTGACCCCCATGGTAAAGACTTGAAACCAAAGGACCCCAGCACAGGCCTGTGCACAGACACAAACCTCAGGTCCCGGTCCATGCCTGGATGGGTACACTGACCTACTGCTGGGAGAGTCTCCCTTCCCAAAGCAATCGGCATTTGTACTGATCCCTTCCCTGCTGACCCAGAGCTGACAGGACAGTGCAGATGAGCCGCCTGCATTCAGAGCGAGGCGCTGCCTCTGATTAAATTGAATCAAATGTCTGTGTTTATGAGACGTCTTGACCAACAAATCATTTCCGCTGTCAGACTGAGATATGACGACGATGACAATTCAGAGTTTTGGAGTCAAATGGCTTTGGAAAGCTTTCCTGCCATTACAGTCCGTGAATGTCAACGGGATAAGCTACGTGCAGGCAAAGACTGATGGCAGCTCTTTCTGAATCTCCTTTTCCCACCAGAGAGCTCTGTGTAAAGCTGGCTGGCAGAACTGCTCCAAGAAATGATGAAAGGAGACACTCTACGTTATTCTTATGATTGCATTATATTGAATTTATCTTTGCTTTCCCCATTAAAAACGGGTTGCAAAAGATACTGCTGTGAGTTAAACACTGAATTAATTTCCTCCTGAAGAGAGAAATCTCCCTGGAATACTGAGGTGTCTAAACAACTGAAATATATTTCCAGAGTAAGTAATGACACTACTATTAAAAGAAAATTCAGAACATCATCAAAAGCCATAAGACCCTGTTACAGAACTACAACTCACTGAAGTAAATAAGTGAATACAAATCCTGAACTTGAGTCTTCCTTTTTCAACCTGTTTCTGGGACAGGAGCCTCAAAACTCCTCTGGTACCCTTGCAGGAAAGCCCAAGAACTTGCCACTGCTGTCTCATTTAGCCTGCACCATCCAGAGACAGCTCTGAGCTACTTTTTGAAGCCTTGCTTTGCAAATATAAAAACTAGAATGTGCTGGTTTTGCTGTGTGAACCCCTTTGTCCGTCTTTAAAATCCAGAGTGTGTAGCAGTGGTGTTTAGCATACAGCAATAAAACAGGTAAGGAGAGCTCAGACACTGTATATTGAACTACCATCCATCACTCCATACTTTTGCCTTCCTATTTCTAGAAGTGAGGCCAAACTGCCTCCTTCCTTGGCTCCCTCTCCATTTGTTTTCTTTTCAGGGGGATATCACAAAGAAATGATGAAAAAAGCAGAAAGGGAAAAGGAAGAAAGGCACAGCACAGATCACACCTCTGCTTGGGGCCCTTTCTCTCCTCTGCATGGAAGGAAGAGGAAGGGGGAGAAAAGGGAAGAAAACCTGGGAAATAGCATGAGACTGAATAACAGCCTGGAAAAAAATACAGCAGCTGGATTTGCTGAGTGAGAAAGGAATACAAGAGCAGACTGAAAACTGGCCCCAAAAGAGCAGGTTCTGGAGGAATTTAAAGGAAACATGAACAAACTAAATATTGAAGAAACAATGTAAGTAAAGCAACAGGGTAAACAGGAGAAAGAGCACAGATAATTCTCTATATTAAAAAACACTTTTTTGTTGAAGTAAAGTAGCAAAGACTGCTGGCAAAAGCAATTTCAACTAGGAGTAATGGTCACTGAAACCACTGGAAGCTTTTGCATTGTCTTAGACACTGTACCAGACCCTCAGCCTCTGAGCAAATAATTGTGGGATGAACCAGGTGTGCAAACAGGCACGGTCTGATCTCATGTTGTCTTTACCAATGCAAAAATAATCCACAAAGTAGAATTTAAGATGCATCACTCATGCCTAGTAATCGCCATGTTTATTCATATGAAGAAAATTGGCCCAAACCTACGTTGTAGTCAGGAAATGAAGAGCTGGAACCAATGCCTATCCAAACAGTAAGACTTGATGCAGGAATACTTTAGAGAATTCCAGGTATCTGGATCTCTCCAGCACTTCGGTGACAAGAGAGGCATTTTGCTTTTGTTCCATCTCCAGCACACACCTGTGCAAAACAGGCACCTGACAGATGAGCTACTTGGCAACTGCTCAAGGGTCAGGAACAACTGATCAAATTTTAAAGAGTTTAGGCAGCTGAAGGACCAGCACTCTGCTGTATTGCTGACAGCTGGAAATGGGCAGAAGTGCTGTCACTATCCAGTTAGCAAAACATCCCTGCTTGAATTTAATTGTGTGCATGCAAAATCTTTCAAGTGAGTCACCTGCCTCAGGTAGCTTCTATCTAAGGCCAGCAGGAGTGTTTTCTCACCCCATCACAACACCTGTCCTTATGTTCAACAAGGAAGGTCTGAAACAAGGGGACTTGCTAAACAAGAAGTTTGTGCTGAGGGAGAAACTCAGCTGCAGACTAAAGAGGATGGAAGGATTTCCTGTGTCTAGGGAGTTCACAGCAGTTTTCCCCCTTCTGTGTTATCCCAGAGGCAGTTCCATGACTGCTGATGGGCTCAGCCTTGGCCAGTGGCAGGCCCACCTTAGAGCCATCTAGCATTGGCTCTGTTGGATACAGGGGAAGCTTCCTGGCAGCTTCTTACAGAAACCACCCCTGTAGTCCACACACTACTGAAACCTTGCCATGCAAAGCCATTACACGGACCATGATCTCAAGTAGCTGGGAGAGCCCCAACAGCAGCAGCCGCCACCACCCTGCTCCCTCCCCTCAGTGCCATCCACTTCACTGCCAGCTCTTCAGAAAGCTTTGGGGGTAAGTCATACCCTCCAGCACAGAAAAAAAAAACAGAAAGAGAAATCAGATCCCAGGCTGAATTGCTGTTATAGTTTTACTTTTTAAAAAAGAGTTTAAAGAAATCTTGTCTGCTCTACTATTTCATGAACAACAAATGCATTTGTGATGAGACAATAAGAGAAACCCCCAAGTGCTTCCAGAGCCAGAGAGATTGATAGACTCTTTCATAGTCTGTGGGACCTTAGCCCTCATTAAGGTCTAGTCAAATTACCTTACAAATAATTTAGCCTCTACCCACAGCTCCTTGATTCTGAACTGATAGATTATGCAGCCATTAATCACCTCCAGGTCTGGCCTTTGCTTTCAACATTCAGAAAGTAAACTTACTTCATGCTGGTCCTCTTATTGAGTTTCTCAGATACACTCATACTCAGGAAAAATAAAAATAAAAAGAAAATAATTCTCATTCCCTACTAAGCACTGATGCTTCATGAAAGACTGAGCACACCTTTTAATAAATTTGTTTGTAATGCAGCAATTTCATTTTGCCTCCTCCCAAGGAAGCAGATTTCAATTTGATGGTCTAGAAGACACAAGAGATAATTTATCATTGTGTGTCTGCATCTGTAGTTAGTTGCAGAGCCATAAATTTGGGAGACAGCACAGCAACTGATCTTCAGTTAATTTCCTGGAAAGTCTGAAAACTTTGTTCTGGGTGATTTCTGACAAAGATATAATACCAATAAAATGACCCAAGATGGCCAAACCCAATTTAATAGTTCCCATAAAGATAATTTTTATCAGAGTTCTGTAGGACTTCATTCACTGCTACAATAGCACTTCCTACATATAAAATTTGCTTTTGTACCCTGATCAGATTTGTTTGGCCTGGACTCCTGCATATGTGTTTAGCTCTCAGATGCATGTCTTTAATAAGAAATACTTGCATATCTAAGGGCTGAATTCCACCCAGCGAGGAAGTTCCGCCAGGTTTAATTTTGAGAGATGAACAAAGGCCATGGCCTTATCACTCAGTGCCTGCTCCAGCTCCCAAGAAATGGTGGGTATACACTTGAAATAAAGCTCTGACTTTCCATTACTACCATAAAACAAGCTGTAGAACTGCCCTTTCTTCATTTGTCTTAATTAAAAATATATCTTCTGGCTCATGGAAAAAAAAAAAGAAAACTGCTTTTCATAAGTGATTAATGACCCTGCAGATATAGTCAATAGCCTTCCAGGGGCCTTTCTGCCCAAAGTCTTGCTTCATTTGCTGCCTATTATATTAAGAAATTTTGTGATTTCTACATTAAACCTAAAGGATCTGAAACAGATAAAAGAGGGTTTGGGTATTTGCTAAAGGACCAGCTTTCTGCAGGACATATGGAAAGAAAAATTTACAGCTATTTCATGTAATGGATTAAAGTGTTTTACACAAAAAACTCAAAAAACAGTATTTCAATTTCTCATTCTGAACAAAAATTTCTTGTTCTGTTTGACCTCAAGAAATCAAAATGCAAGTGAGACCATATTGATTCCAGCTGTTTCCTCTTCCTATTCATGGGAAATTTTCATAATAAGTGAAACATTATAATTTGGTTCTTGCCCTACCCCAATTAGTCTTTTCCTTATTAAATCCAGTTCTAGCCTCATGAGATGCTAATTGTCTTCTAAAAGTACATCTCACCCATTTCACTGTGGGGAAAACTTCAGGCTTTTAAAGCTGAAAACAGAAGACAAAGGACAGCAAAAACAGGAGCTAGAAGGCAAAAGTTTGATATCCTGGGGGGTTTTTCATTTGTTTGGGTTTGTTGTAAGTTTTTTGTTTGTTTATTTGTTTTTAAATGCCATCCTTGCCGTTCCTGGGAGAACTAGAGGACGCAGTGCTTGTTTTATGGCTGGGAACTGGTGTACAGCATTGACTACTTTCATTCAATCTTACATCCCTTGAGTGCTCAGCAGCCCAAACAGCCACAGCTCCAGCAACTCTACAGCCGTGTGTGTCTACTATATATCCATATACATGTCTGTACATATCTCCAAGTTTCTACTACCTTTGTGCAGGGCAGCAGATTTTTAAGACCTTAGCAAGCAGCGTGAGGGATGTATTTCCAGAGGAGGTCCACTCTGGTTGGAGAAACTCCATAACTCATGGATTTTTGTTGTTTCCAGCACTCAGCAACACTTCCTGGGATGGCTATGGCCAGACTGTCAAAGCTGTTTAGCACCCAAAGTACCCAGCTGGCCTAGAAGCCACGCTGCTAATTTCAGTGGCTAAATGAGAGCTGACCTTAAGCATGCGAGGGAGCTCTTTGGAGAAGTCTGGCCACAAGGCTTTCATCTAAACTGACTGCTCCTCAGGCAAGCAGTAAATATCTTCTGACATTGTCCTCCTACTTTTGTGCCCTAACATATGCACTCTGCTTATTTATAGGACCTGTGAGCTTCATTTACATCAGGCTGAATCCCTGGGGGTGAAAACCGCACTTGGTTTTGCACAGTGCGGCCAATGGTTTCTCCCAGCATCCAAAAGCAGGGGCTTGCTCTGCTCTCCTGCCACACAGGAGAGGGCAACAGCACCCAGTTAACACAGATTCGAGATTATTTCTGGGAGCAGCAACAACTAAGAAGAATAAGAGTAGGAGGAAAAAAGTTGATGAGCAGAGTTTGTGAGCTCCAGGCCCACCATGCAGGAAGGGGAGCAGAGGGAAGATCCCACCCCATGAGCAGAAGTCATCCTCCAGCCACCTGCAAGGTGCAAATGACCATCATTTGGAAAGGTCCTGCGTTGCTCGAGGGCTGGGAGATGCAAGAGTGGAACAGCAGAGCTTATATTCCAAAATACAGCATATTTAACGTTGAAAACACAGCCTTAAGTCACTCTTACAGTCAAATAAGGCTCCACCAGTGCTCAAATAGTAAAAAAACAACAACCAAATAAAAAACCCACACCACAGAACATTTTTTTCCCAGTTTTGTTTAGTAGAATTAACCAAATAAGTTCAGCTGAAATCTCAGTCTACCTATTTATCTATGGACCTATATTTACTATGTTACTATTTACTGTAAACCTAAGTTTACTATTACATTTAGAGATTAGTAAAACAATGCTTCTTCTTTTAGGGCTACTTGTAATTTCTTTTTGTATTCTATGTGCAGTAACATAAATTAGTACAGACAAAATCCACATGACAGGGCATCAGCCTCTCTGTGAGGATGGACACAGCACTTTTTGCAGGTGCAAACAGTCGAGATGAGGTGTTCAGCTACAGAGAACAGAAGCCAACGTCATGCAACTATCCCTCTTCATCAGATGCAGGCAGGCAAGCAAATTCCCTTTGTCTAAGGCCACAGTGCATTCTGGTGGGCACCGAGCTCTCAGGCAGCTCAATCATCACATAAATAAGCCCTAATTGGCATTCCCAAATGTTTTGAAATCGGATTGCCTGCCGGTGGCACTCCAAAAGGTACACCTCTGGAGAGATCAGGAAAAAAATAATCAAAGATCACTAGCAATTAGATGCAACAAAACCATGCCCGACTGGTATGTGTCAGCCCAAATGCCTCTTGGTTTGTCAGGGATTGAATGCATAGCACCAAGTGAGTGGTTATTACAGACTCTGATCAGCAAAGCAGACAATCATTTGCCTTGTTATTGTGCTGCCTGGCCATGTGAAGAGTATCAAACAACTATTAAAAGACACCCTGCTCGCCCCCCAAGGGAACGCTGCTGGTGAGTATCTGAAAACCTTCTTGTTAGCAAGCTCACCTTTGAGACTGGTGAGAAAGCAAGGAAGCATTTACCAGCCACTCTATCAATAATTATGGAAAAGAAAATTGGAGCTCATTTTCTATCCCAGTGTGGGGAGAGATAAACAAGGCAGGCACGGTTCACGCCGTGCCTGTGGCCAACAGCCCTTGCAGGGCAGCTCCCAGCCATGGGCAACAGCTGCCAAGAAGGCAATTATCCATGGAGCTGCTCCCCTGGGGCTGCTCAATACAAGGATGACTGTATATTCGGAAACTACCCCAAAGCCCTTCTGCTGGAAGTGGGAGGCTCTGTGGCACACAACCCCCAGGGACCCCAAAACACCCTGGTAAAAAGCAGCCTGACAGGCCACACTCATGGGGGGGCAGTGCTATTGCATGTCAGGGCTGAGTCACTCAAACACCACGATTTTTCTTCCCTGGAACTGTGAGGTTTCCCCAAGGCCTTTCAAAAACATAGGGATGGGGACTTAGTTTTAAGCAGAATATCTGATAGTAACTCAATTCCCTGTTTTTCATATTTCTCCGTTCTGTGTCACCCAAGAGGCCTTACAAACCTAATTATGCTTCAGGTTACAGTCACCCCATTTTGTTCCAGGTATAAATCTCATTGCCATTTACAGCCTAACTTCATTTTGTCTGCAGCCTCATTGAAGGGAAGGAGGAAAGGCACACCTGAGCCTGCATCACTCTCCCTGGGGGTTGCTATCCTACTCAGGCTCAGCCTTTGCATCAAACCACCAGTTATCTTTTCAATTAATTGTAGGTATCATAGTGGTTGACAGGACAACCTTACTACCAAGGGGTAATTTAATATGACTAAACCGTAATCAAAGTGTTAATAACCTCAAAATTTAATCTGTGCAGAAGTAGGATTTATAAAAAGGGAAGGACAACCAAGGCTAAGATGAATAATGTTAGCTGTAATATTACAGCTAGTTGTAATAGTATAATTAGTTGTGATATCCAGAAATAAAAATTACACTGCTTTGAGTTCCAGGACGTGTGCCAAAAAGGGGCCGTTAGTCACAGAGATGAGGAACACTTACACAGTCCATTATCTCATAAACCGCAAGGCCCAGAAATGAATCCTGCGTGTCACAGGAAAATTGAGACTGCATTTTCAGCAACACATGGCTTTTCATTTTAGCCCTTAAACCAGATCCCTTCTGATTATTGGAATGACATGCTATCCCATTTCCACCCTGAAATGTGTTTGGGACAGGTATCCTCAGAAGCCCTCCTAGCTGAGCTTCACTTTTCCTTTAGGCAGGGTTTTAATTTCTCCCTTCTAGCCAGGCTGTGGCAGATACAGCTCATCCCCAGCATTCCCACCTGCTCCCTCCCTCCCTCCGTCCTCACCACAATCTTGTGGAGATAAAAAACCCCCTAAGCCAAACCATGTTAAACTCCAGCCTTTTTCCTGCTTTTTGCTTGCAGGGCAAGGGTGCCAGGTGATGGTTTGGCTGCCTCCCTCAACAGGTGCTGTTTCCTCGTGGGGTTACGCAGCCCCTGCTGCTCCCCAGCTCCGGGTTCAGGGCCAAAGGCTTTCATCATAGAAAAATAGAATGGTTTGAATTGGAAAAGAGCTTAAATATCCTCTCATTCCAACCCCCCTGCCATGGGCAGGGACACCTTCCACCAGACCATCCAACCTAATCCCATCTAATCTAGTAACACACTTGTAAACCCAGCATGCAGAAGGCAGCAGCAGAGCTGGTATTCAGCATTATGATGAGTAAGAAGCAGCTGTACAAAAGCAAAAAGTGATGTGACTGAAAATCACTTTTTTAAAAAAAAATTATGAGCAGACGGTTTTTACCATCTCATTCTCACTCACTTGCATGAGAGACACAAAAGCAATTGCTTGAGCTGGTATGTATTTTTTTCTAAATTACTTTGAATGACTTCTATATTATAAAAGTTATTTTAAAACCATTTCCTGCTTTTTAGGTAGCGATAAAGAAATTAAGTGCTTTTTCAGGTTGTGCTTAACCATTTTTCCTTCATTTCCTCCTACATACTTTCTTTTCTTCCTCTTCTCTCAGTGCTAAAAAGAAAAAAGTGGGCCTGTGAAAGGGGAAAACTGGGAAAGAAAAGATAACTCTCTCTAGGGGAAAACGGGCAGGAAGAAGAGAATAGAAGTGATTATTTTTATTTTTTTTTAGGGGAAATCACCTGGATTTGAAATAACTGGAACTTTTGTCCTCTTCTTACACACACACATCCCACCACCCCCTTTTCTTCCTGGTTTTGGCTGACTTGCACTTTCTGACAGGCACGTAGGGGCTTGTTTTGCTGCCCAGGACTGTCGCTCCACGGGATGTTTTGTGTCGGGATAAAATGAGAACCAAACCAGGTTTGGTTCCTCCCCTGCCCCTTCCCTCACCCCCACCCTCATTATGCTGCAGTCTTGCTCCTGCTGCATCCTCAGTGTGTTATATATTAGGAAAGACACTGCTTATTACATCTGGGGAAGTGCTTCCCCACGAACACACGGGAGCCCTGGCTCAGAGGCAATTAAACACTCCAGGCTGCACATGCTCACACAATTACCTTTTGTGACTGTCACTAAATAAACGCTGCACTGAGCCAACAAATCTTACAATGGCCTCATTTTTCTAGCAATGATGCCTCAGGCGAGGCCTGTGTGGCCCAGAAAGGAAAAAGGTTAACTTTTTCTGAAATTCCCTAATCCTGCTTATCTGCGCCTTCTCCTTAAACATCTGCCAGCTCCAGACACCTGTTATAAATACCAGTTTGTCTTGCAGTGGTTCCTGGAGTCTGTCAGCAACCTGAGCAATTAGTATTGTCAGTGAATCATTCATTAACCCAACTATTCAGTTGCAGCTAACCTAATTGTGTATTTAATTCCTATCTTGCAAGATCAAATTAATCAAAAAAGAAAGAAAAAAAAAGAGACTATAGGTAAATAGCAAAGATCAATAGGTAATAAATTAAAACCTTATCTGAATGCTAACAAAACAACAACAAAAAAGAGATTATTTCATATTAGGCCAATTTGTTAACCTTCTGCTTTCTCCCCCATTCAACCCTAGTGTTACTTAAGTACAGGGTGAAAAGGCTGGAGTACATTTTTTGCAACATAATAGAAACTCTCTCTTTCCCCACCTGTTAGAGCCCCTTTTACAGGCAGTTCAATGCCACTTCGAGGGTGAAGAGTGACCTCACAAAAGTGGTATTTTCCTGCACATTTTCCCCTGTGCATTTGGAGCTGCAGCCAGTGACCTTACTGGCAAGGAGCCACTTTGACTGCTGGTTGCTGTTATTGTCTGGGCAGAAGGATCGAGCTATTAAAGAGCTAGTTTCCTCCTGTGTGTCATCAGCAGAGGTAAATAACTTCTACGCATCCCTGCTGTGCAAACCAGAGTAATTAGGGGGATCTGCTTGGGCCATTACATTGATGAGCTGGTACCTGCTCCTGCCCTTGAAGGTTCAGGCCCTGTGGTGTACCCGGACCTGCTATGGCTGCTACACCATTAGCCCAAAAAAATTGTGAGGCAAATAAAGCAAAAGCACTGTGGCTAATTTTACACTATGCCCAGGTACACCACCTTCAACGAGATCAAGGCCAAACAGATACATCAATCAGTTAAACTCTACTGAGGTCAAGAATGAAAAAAACAAACAATAAATCAGTCTTAGGAGATCGTTACAGCCAAATTTGATGCAGTGCATTGGGCAGATTTCACTGGCAGGGAAGCTCACTGGGTCAGTCTGCAGGACTTCTTCAAACACCACCACCTTCAGATCCTGCCAAGAAACCTGAAACACCAGAACTGCCTTCTCTAGAAGTGCCAGCCAGGCACTGCTGCCCTGCCCACAATCACCAGGTGAACACATCTGCACCAAAGAGGAGACCTTAGTGGTGAGTGTAGGCAGGAAAAGCACAGACTTCAGAAATTCCTGTTGGCTCCCATACCCTCCTCACACCCTATTTATGCCATCACCTTCCAGTCATTTCCTTCTGGTCATTCCCCTCACCTGAGGGTAAGTATCTCTAAATCTCTAAGTATCTCTAAATTCAAAAAGCATCTTTATACTCAAATGCAGAGCTGTACCCCTGTCACACACATGCATTGATGGGACTGTGCTTTATCTACTGCCCTGTGCTATTCTACTGGGGCAAATAAATATCAGCTTGGTTAGAGTAACTGGGCTTCTTAAAAAAAAACCCAACCAAATCCACCCCAAACAATTCACTATAATAGTTTCTGTTTTAGTACAAAGCTTTAAGTCAGCAGCTTACTTTTGGAAAAAAAGAATAAAAATAAGTGACCTACCTACAAACACAGTACAACGAGAGCTTTCACTGTGCTGAGGTGTGCACTGGCTCCAGCTCTCCCACTGATGCCCTCCCAGAACCATAGAGGACACACAGGAATCTCTGATGAGAGGTGCTTGTGAGGGCAGAAGTGGGTGGCATTTGCACAGGAGGTTATCCAGCCTCTGAACCTTCATCACCAGGCATGCTGCACAGGCACCGCAAAGTGATTCCGACTGGGACTGTTGGAGAGCAGGTTTAGCTCCAGGCACCCACCTGTCTCTCTCTGTGCTGCATTTGCAATGGTAATTGTTACAAAATGCCTTTTACACTGAGCTGTGCAGGACATGGGTGCTGCTGGAGGAACTGCAGGCTGCTGCAGCCTCTAGATTGGAAAGTGTCATATGGGTTTCCTGACATGCCATCTGTATCCTAACCCCATCCTTTGCATTTGGGACTAACCATAAGACAAGCAATTTTATTTCATGCACGTGCGTGAGATATCTCAGCTCTTTGAGCATCCCCTGCTTTTCCCCGCCAGATGCTGGAGCTGATGCTTCTCACTGTGCCAGCCTGCAGCCAGACAGGAGCCAGCCCATGTCTCCCTGTTTTTATGCTGACTCCCATAGCTCTGGGCTGGAAACTGCCAGCAGAGCAAAGGAAGGAAGGCAGAGTCATCAGCATCTTCTACACATCTGTCCCACTGCCCAGCCCTCAGCTGCAGGTGAGGCTGAAGCCAAAACACCTAATGAAGCAGAGAAGAACAGCCACACTCCTGACGCAAAAGGCATGGCAAGCTTTCATCTTCTGAGAGTTTAAAAATAAACAGTTTAGCTTTCAGCAAAGTGGTCTGATTAGAGGCAAAGAAAACTACACTGATTTCCATGGAAATGGAATATTTTGTTGTGCTACTTGATCTTGTTGAAATGTATTAAGAACACAAAAGAGTGCAATTTCAGTATCTGGAGAGTGCTAGTATACTTTAAAAATTTAAATTCAATTGATTTCTTTTAAAAGAAAGCTGGCTGATTTTAGTTTCTTAATTAGTTCATTACCACTGCAAATGGAGCATGTTCTTAAAAGCTTATAGCAGGATATTATAGAAATAGAAAAACAGCTGCAACCCACAACAGAAGAGATATAGACATAGGCAATATCTGTACATAAAAATCAGAGACCTAAGATCCTCTAGTCCTCTCTCTCCTCTTTAGAAACAGTTCTTCGACTCATAAACCTTGCGAAATTTAAACCCATTACAAAACAGATACTAGTTTCTATGGAAGAAGGATCAATTCCTGAATTTTTCTCTCTTTTTTAATGTGTAGGAATACTTTATAGGAATAAGACCTGCCTACATATGCTCTGGCAGCAAAATAACTCAATTAGTTTGAGTTCTCATCTCATTACTGTGGTACCTATCTCCATAGGGAGGTTTCTTTCAAATAAGCAGTGTCCTGTTTCAGCCTAACCCGGAAAGAAACAAAGTAATCACTCAAAATGGGGCACCATTGCCATGACCTTCAGTGTGATAAATACTAAATACAGGTGTGAAGGAAAGGCTGCTCTGCCAGTGTGGCTGTTCTCTTTATAGCCATGCCCCAGGGTAGGACCATCTCTAACATTTCAACACACACCAATGGGATACAGCCACAGCATGGCCCAGCTGAAATTTTCTGTCAAACAAATGTTAAAAATACCCCAAATCTTTGTTCTTACTTAAAATAGCACATTGTGATGATAACAAGAAAAAAAAGTTTCCGTTTATTCTTCCATTTTCTCAAAGTGAAATTTCAACAGGAACAATAAACTCTTTAGGTTTTCATTTTGACAGCGTGACATTTTTTTGACAGAAATTTTATCTTATTGTAATTTTAGGTGACAGAGCAACTTGAGCTTCTAACCAAAAGGCTGCTGTATTTTTATCTGTATATTATGTTTTCCCTCATGCTTGCAGCTGGCATGTGCTCTTGTTCCAGTAGTGATGACCCAGGAAAGAAACTGGAGCCAGGAAAGATTTGCCCACAAACCACCACAGCCTGATTTAGGACAGCTTTCCACTGCGGACTAGTCACATTAGATATTGATCAGTATAAATTAGCATTGATACTGTGGCTCAAGGGACTTTTCTTTTATTCTTCTCATGTAATGGCCTCATGAAACCAATCCTGCAGTTTTCTCTGCATTATGCTGAAGACCCTGCTTGGCTAAGGCTTGCTATACATTTAATATGAAATATTACCCATGAATACACTTGGGAGCAGATCCACAAGAGATGCTGGTGCTCAAATACCTAATTTCCAGTGCCTGCTAATTTTCACAGCCCTGACCCAGGTGTCTGAGCTCTTTATTGGATGTACAGGGAAAACCACACAAGACAGGAGCAATGGCAGCTACTAAGTAAGAAACACTGATGGAAAGAGTGGGACATAAGTCCCATTTCTGGATGTAATTAGGTGGCTATTGCTAATGAGAAATCAGAACCTATTAATAGAGGAGCCTGGTGAGTACAGGTGATGCGGGAATAGCTGGCAAACAATTTAATTTTTTAGGGTAAGGATGTACGTACCCCATTATGGCCATTACAGAATTCTTCCTTTTTTTGCCATTTCTCTTCTGCTCACAGACACTTTTTGCCATTTCCTGATGATTCTCTCTGCTCAAACAGGGTAATACTACACTATGATAGGCTGGGTCAGCTAAAAGCTCCTCGGGGTTCGGTACTTGCAGGCACATGGATTCATTGTGCAAACTTAATTGTAGGAAGAACTGGATTTAAGAGCAGCAGATCAATGCCCTGGAGAGTTGTTAGGGTGAAATACAGAGACCTCATCCACAGATAAAAGGAAGAACACCATGCAATAATGACAGAAAAGGCACTCATCAGCTATATTTTCACCCATTGTGCTGTGTCTGGCAAAAAAAAAACATATGGTGTATTCAGTTCACCACTTTAGTAATTTTGCTTTTAACAGTATCTGACTTTGTATTCAATCTGCAGACCCTGCTATGTGAAGCATTTTTTTGGCCACCCAGTGTGTTTGACTGCATACACAGCCTTCTATTCCTGGCCAAATACATTCCTGCTTCACTGCCTGCAGGAAGTTCACCCGAGGAGAGCAGAGCAGAGCCTGCCAGCCCCACACTTTCCCCAAACAAAGCATTAGATTTGCATCAGCAACTTTTACATACAGACCTTCTTCATATGTAATTTCCCCCTTTATATCACCTGCACAGACACGCTGCATTTTACCTGCCTATTTGGGCTTTGCCATCCCTCACACTATGAGCTTTGTGCAGCTGAGTGTGTTGGTGGTTCCTGGGCAGTTTTTCCTGGTGCAGTTGGACATTTCACAGTTCCTATCAAGCTGAAGGGCACTGCCATTTGGATGGGGCTAAACAGGATCCTCCTTACAAATTTCAACAACTAATGGGGAAAATTGTAATGAGGCATTTAGGCATAACCCCCAGCACACATGGACAGATTGACCAGCAAACCACCTCTTTGCTATGTGGGTTTTTTTAAAAAGCTAAAACCATCTTGAAGTAAGCTCGTGCTTATTTCTTCCGGAGTAATAATAATTGATTCAGACCTCCCTGAAATGAATTCAAGCTCAATAAAGGTCATGGCCTGAGGAAGAGCTGCATCTTTGCTGTGCAGAGGAATCCAGCTTGCTTAGGAGCCTGTGAAAGCCGTGGCTCTGCAGGTGGGAGGTTAATTTCCAGCAGCCTAATTCAGCAATAAAGCCATAAATACAAAATTCTCCTCAGACCTTTCAAACACGAGCACTTGAGAGGCACTGAGAACAGATTAGCACCCTTCACTAGGGGCTCTTTTTTTAACAGGAATCTCAAATCCCACTGGTTTGCCTGAATCACTCTCCATTTCTGACTACAGTTATGTGCAGCACAGAGCTATTTATGCAGTAGTTTGGTATAGCTGGGGACCAGCAGGCTGTAGGTAAAAATGTGGCACAGGTTTTGGGCATGTTCATTCGTGGGCATCACCCTCAGGGTCCCATGGCAGAACTAGTTTGCAGCTGCCCTGCTCCCTCCTTCCTACCACTGAGGCAGGAAGGGGCTGAGCAATGGATGACTCTCCTGGGACAGTGGCTTTCCCTGCCTTTTCTCTAAGCATTAGGAAGGCAGCAGGAAAAGGGCTTCTCTTAAATAGAGAACAATATCTGTCCTTTCCACCATTGTTGCTTTTAGCTGACTCTTTCAAAAGCAGGAGTGAACTTGGCTTCCTATTTCTTACCGTTCTCACAGAAGGAAAGCTACAAATAAGTAGTATTTAGGTCAGCAGAGTCACATTTATAAGCCATAAATCAAATCCAACAGACCTTGAACGCTTATTTGGAGCTTATAGACCACAACTTTAAGAGTCCTGTGAATCCTGATGCCAAACTGTTGGGTTTTGTTTCTGCAGTGTTTAGAAGGCAAATCAACAAACCCTCCTGTCCCCAGAGGGCTCTGTCATCTGCCACAGTGACGTGCGGTGTGCTGACACACTCAACAGCAAACAGCACATGCAGCATTTTGTTCACAAATTCCCAGCTTTTTGTCAAATAAAACTGTATTTAGGTAGATGACAGCAGCGAGTTGCCGCTGTATTCCCTCAGTGCAGGACTCCTGGCTTTGTGTCTTACATCCCTATGTTTTATTTTTATCCTTGTTACACACAGGCATTTTATTTCACTGTCTGTATTACCCTTCCCTTGGTTCTTTTATGTGATGCTTTGTGTAACCCATGAAAACGAAGTCTGGTGAGTATCATTTCAGTTAGGGTAAGGACTTCCCCTTCCTGCACCTCATCAGATTTTCAAAACAAAAATAAAATTAGTTTCTGCATGACCTCAACGTAGTCTCCATATGAGGCAAATAGCAATTCCCATGAAAAAAAGAATGAGAAACTGGTGATGCTCCCTTAAAAGGTAGTAAAATGTTTGTCCTTTGGTGAACAGAGGAGGAAATGGGTTTGAAACACATTACTGATCTATCTGCTAAAATAAACTTTCCAACAAAGTCCAGCAATATGCAAACCCTTACATTCAGGAGTAAATACTATTAAAAAACAGCACTGTGCTTACGTGCACAACATGTGCTAGAGCTGCTCCCATTTGGAGTAAGGCAGACATGACCTATAGATCTTACCCTTTCATGTCCTGTTTCCCCTTCTGCACAGCACTATTTATGTGTGGGTTCCTCTCCATGCAGGCTGCTTGGCTGTTTAAGGAGAACAGTAATTGCTACTTCAGTGAAAGAGGGAGAAAAAAGAAAAAGGGAGCATGTAGGAACTGTGCATTTCTCGTGAGAAAGCAAAGGGAGTCTTTGGCCAAGGCTGGCAGCTGTGTGCTGTAAGATAAACAACCTTACAGGCCCATGAGAACCTGGAAGCAGGCTGGATGAGCTCATAGATCTAGCAGCCTTCTGCTAATAGCCAATGAGTATTTGTTTATGTCTATTTCCACCAGTAGCTTTAATGCACGTATTCTCAGGAATACTATAACTATAGCAGTTTCTTTAATAAAGTGAGTTTTGCTGTTAATTCATATTGGATCGTCTGCAATTCTTCACAAGCCCATAAACCTTCGACAACTGGTGACCCGCGGACATGGAATCAGTGGAGGGTGACCTATAGCAACACTGACTTTTATAAGTCGACCAGCACGAGAAGGGAAGGCTGCATTCGCGCCATAGAGGTAACTGAAAAAGGGTAGACCGGTCCCTCTGCGCGGTTTAAGCCCGGCTGGCACATGAGTAATGAAGCTGGAGCCGGCGGTAATGCTGCTTTGTAGTATTCTTGCTGCGCAAGAAAAAGCGGTGTTTCCTGAAAAGTTATTTCACCTATATTAGTGGACTAACGATATTTAGCAAATCTCACACTTAAAGCGGGAACGCTCGGTGAGATAAAAATGCTGGATGGATATAAATATGCTAAAGAACTAAAGATGATACAGAGACAGATTGTGAATACTTTGCCAAAGACATTGTAAATGATTTAGAGAAATACCGAGCCGAGAAAAAAGTTACCGCCGTAGCCTGAGTTTTACTTGAACAGGCTGCATCAGGAACGAATGGAGATACTAAGTTATTTACGGTCGGGGGCTCTGCCGTGGAGCAAGAAGTGCCGATGAAGCCATCAGCGGCCGGACTGTGCCGGGCTGGCGGGCGGACCCATCCCCCCTTCCCCTCTTCGCAAAGCGGTGAAATGGCCGAGCGGCCTGGCGGCATTCCTTCGGCGCCTCCACCTTCTTATCAGGAAGCTGCTAACGACCTCTCTGATGGTGGAGATGACAAAAGCGGCGGAAGCCACAGCTCCGATGCTGGAAGCTCCGACCGTGATTGTGAGAAGCCAGAATGGAAACCTTCAGCTCGCACAGATCGCCTTAAACCTTCGGATAATCCTCTGTTACGAGTCACTGAGAGAATGCAGCACCTTCCCCTGAATTCACTGACGCCGTATGAGAGCGACGCAGCTGCTGCTGAGCCGATGAACGTCCCGATAGCTGATTTAGTGACCACCGTGGTAGCCGATTTGGTAAGCAGACCAGTGGCTGGCCCAGTGAGTGATGGCACGGTAACCGCTTCGGACGGGTTTAGCACTAGAGTGCTGAATTCCGGTCGGGGGTCTGGAGTTACCGGAGATGCGATACTAGGGGGTGATTGGCAAGCTCTGGGAGCGTGCGGCCGAGCGCCTCTCGACTTCCCCACGCGGATTTCGAACAGTCCCGGGGGAGACGGGAATCCGATGGCGCAATATACGCTGTCTGAATGGAAGCTGGTAGAGAGATTACGGGCGGCTGTCACTGATTACGGTTTACATTCTGAACCTGCACGCCAAATGGTTAACTATCTGTTTGACTCTAATATTTTAACCCCCGAAGATTACATTAATATTGCTAAGATAGTCCTTCCATGAGCAGAATTTCGGCTGTGGGAACGGTTTTGGGAAGATGAGTGTAAGAAAGTCATTAACGAACCGAGACAAGTAGGAGATCCTTTATATGCAGTCACCTTAGACATGTTAATGGGGAAGAGGCAGTATGCTCCAGCATCTCAACAGCTACGGTTCCCTCTGGTGATGTATAGAGTAACAGCAGACGCCGCGAAGAATGCTTTGTGGAGGATTCCGCCTGAAAGGAGGCTGCCAAATTAAGCTGCCATAAAACAGAGACTTAATAAGGACTTTGGTTTAGAGGACTGCTTCTTTGCCATTCCATCGCATCCAGAGTGTCTGCAGCGTTTCGCTTCTGCCCTGTCAGCGGTGAACAGAGAAGCCACTATACATCAGCAGCAGTCTGTGCTGCGAAAGCTGCCACAGAAAATAACAGCACACTAAGCACATAGGCGACTGCAGGATGCACCCCTTAACATGCTTGTGCAGTCTTCTTACAGTGGCAAATAAAATAAAAAGGGGGAAAATGGACATATATCTCTTCATCCCAGAGATGAGAGCCAGTGTGTCACCGATCTGAGCAGAATCCACGGACTGTGTTCACAGATACAGGAAAAAGAATGCCTTCCCCGGGCTAAGATCATTGTATTGGGGGAGGGAAAAGAAACACTGCTATGTTGTTTGCTTTTTGAGTGGAAATTAGTGGGCTTAGAGATGCTAATTAGTAGAATCGCTTAGCCCTGTGCATATCTATGTGTGTGTGTCTGTGTGTGTGTGTTTGTCTGCGCGCTGTGTGAGTTAAGCAATTTCAGGCTTGTAGGGTCAGATTCCAGATGGTATTTGTTTGTTTAATGGTCAAAGGGACGGGACGTCCCTGGAAAATTCACCTCTAAGGGTAATATTAAGGTATTGGTATAATTTAGCTGGACTGGGAACAGAACTCGATATGCAAGATTTAATCGGACCAGATGCATGCCTTTGGCTGATCTATCCTGATAAAAGGGAGAAAGAGATGGCCTAAACATGAATCTTTGCAATTAAAATCTTTGCAGAGATGGTATTAAAAAAGAGTAAAAAAGAGTCCCTGTAACACATTCCAGCGCTGCCTAGCTCAGATAACAGGCAGGCTGAGAAATACTGCCCCCAGGCCTTCGAAACTGAGAAGCTGCAGGGGAAGGGCAAGGCTGAA
Organism: Campylorhamphus procurvoides; assembly: GCA_013396655.1. Taxonomy (NCBI): domain Eukaryota; kingdom Metazoa; phylum Chordata; class Aves; order Passeriformes; family Dendrocolaptidae; genus Campylorhamphus; species Campylorhamphus procurvoides. The sequence continues at coordinate 351,532 of WBMV01000643.1, forward strand.
GCCACAGGAGGGTCAGCAGTGGCTGCAGCCAGCACTAGGCCTGGAAAGCACAGACACAGGGGGCTGGAATTCCCCCCCCCTTTCCCTGCTTCCTCCTCTGACCATGAACACTGACTTAGAACTGAACAAAGTAATGCTGTGTTTTGATATACATCTGTGTGAGCAGAGTGATGCTTTTTTTTTCTTTTTTTTGAAAAGAAAGAGGGGAGCCTTAGGCCTCTCTCAGAGCTGCGTTCACTAGCAGCTCAGGCAAAGCTGTGGTGTGGCCCTCTAGCCAGAAGCCTGGCAGAAATAGCTGTGCCAGTGAACCTGAACTGGAAGTACATCAGCCTTCTAGAGACACTCTGATTGAATAGAATGGCTTTAAAAGACGCTATGACTTCCAGAGGTGATGTGTATACAAAGATCAGGTTTTGAATCTGAATCAGATTGGGATAAGAGATTAGAACACCTTAACATGTGCAGGCCTGGCCAAGATCATTGTATCCAAACTGAAAATGACTCCAAAAAGATGAATAGCTAATCTAACTTGAATAATGCTGTCTAAACATCAGACAGTACAGTGATTATTATATTTCTCTTAGGTTTTATTGTTTTCTAGGTTTCATTTTATTATTAGCTTATTTACTATTAGATTGGTTAATTAGTAACTTCTTTTTAGGTCT
>WBMV01000643.1:354682-385911 GCA_013396655.1 Campylorhamphus procurvoides
AACCTGAGAGCTAAAGAATCCTCTGAGGCACAGTAACATTTCTGTCTTCACACCAATGACTCAGGTGTGATAACTCCCCTTGGGGGAGGCATTAGCACCTTCACACCCAGCCTGAGGGGTGATGTCTGCTAATGGGCCATTAGGGATTGGCACAACAGGTAGTTGCAATGACCTAGATCATCAAAGATTCCAAAAATATCCCATGACTCACAGAGTTAAATCACCCATTGTGAAACTCCCTGCCCTGGGGGGAGGTCCTGGGCATTCCCATCTGAACCTGAGCATATATAATCTTCGTGTTTTGGGATTTCTGGTACTACTTGTAGGATCCAGAGGAGGACCAAAACCTCAACAAGACTGCAACTGCCACTCTCAACAAGACTGTGACCATCATTCTCACCACCAGGTTTTCCTTTCCTTTTACTTTGCCCTCAAGGGGACCACGTGGTGCTCAGCACAGGGGCTAACGAACACTGCTCTGTTCATGCCCCAGGGTCCTGGGTTATGCATCTGTTTTTTTGTGGGTTAAACCAAATTTTTCTCTGTATCATTGTATTTATTGTAATCTTTTATTTAGTAAATTATGACTCTGACTTGTAATCTCTCTTGAGCCAGGTTCATTTCTCTCACCAGTTTACCTTTAAACCAGCACATCTCTCTAGGAGATGCTTTTGTAGGGGTGGAGAGTGGACGTCTGACTCCTGATCCCGCCCATGCTGAGTCAGCGATTCAGTGCTTCCTGCTTTGGGGGGGGGGCCTTGCTGAGGAACCTCTTGGTGCTAATTTCGAGGTTTTGCTGGTTCAGGAACTCTCCCCACAGTCCCTCCACATGATACTTAACTCCAGAGCACGTCTGCCAGAGCAGTTTGCCTTGGAGTCTTCATCGCAATTGCATTGCAATATATGCAATATATTTTAAATCTACTGTGCAAGTAGATTTTGCACATTTTTTTGATTTATATTTGCATGATGCATATTAAATATTGCAGAAGTCTCACAATACAGAACATATAGCTCCTATGAGTATCTTTTTGTTCTATTAGCATGAGACAACAGTATAACACATCTTTTCATACCTAAAAACTGTTGATGATGTTGACTTTGGGCAATTATAGTTTGTTCAGCAGATGTGCCTGTCTGTTGACCACTTCCTGTGAAACCATCTGCAACTCCATCCACTTTCTGCACAGGCTTGTACCTACAAAATTTTCAAATAAAAAATTATTCATGTTCCTTTTTTTTTCTAAGTGCAATATCACACTCTGTTCTGCCTGATTTCCCAGTCTCAATATAGAGTTTTGCTAGTTCAAACAAAAGAAAAAGGTAACATCAGAATAATTGTAGCAAGGAAACATAGAACACTGTCAATGCACTATAAGATTCATAAAGTGGATATCGCAGCACAAATACCAATTTCTTGTGGAATTTACTTTAAAAACTATACCACTAATATCTGAAGCTCATTTATACTATTTCCTTTTCCAAAGGACTTGTCTTCCCAGGAATCAAGTAGCTCAAAAATAAGGTTTAATCATCTACAGAAGGGTCATGCACCTGTTTGAAGACAAAGGAATTTAAATAATTTTAAAATGTAACAAACTTCTCATGAGCTCAGAAGGTCTGAGAAGACTACTTAAACTAAGTAGCTGAAGCAGGGGAGGTTCAGACTTGATATTAGGAAGCATTTCTTTACTGAGAGGGTGGTCAAACACTGGAACAGGTTTCCTAGAGAGGTGGTTGATGCCCCAAGCCTGTCAGTGTTTAAGAAGCATTTGAACAATGTCCTTAATAATATGCTTTAGCTCTTGGTCAACCCTGAAGTGGTCAGGCAATTGGACTAGATGATCACTGTAGGTCTCTTCCAACTGAAATAGTTCTATTCTATTATATTCTAAACTCTTCATCAGTCAAGTCACAAAAGCTTTTATAAAGGATAAAAAGGACAAAGATACAAATAGGAGTCCTGGTTTGGATGGTCAGATGTTAAAACTATCACACTGACAGGTTGATGATTCTGCCTGCAATCTTCAACACAACTGAAAATTCTGTCACAGTTCCTAGTGGTAAGAACTTGGAACCTTTGTCCTCCTGAAATAGCTTTGTAGTCAGAAGAAAACTAGAGAAACCTCAGTGCAGAAAGCAATGCATGTGAACTGCTGCTCAAGTCTGAAATTGCAGATTGTAAAGCTTTGTATTAACTTTAGAAACATTAACAGATTCCACTCTGAAAATGCTCCTCTTAAGAAGCAGTTGAGTCAGATGTGAGCATGTTCTTATTTTGATCTTATTAAACAGACAATAGGAATGCCCTATGTAACTACTTAGATTTTAGTTTATGAGAAAGCTCCCATAAGAAGCAAGCATCCAAGGTTCTGGTCATTCTAGACATATATTTAACTATACAATAACATAGAACATGTGATATATAAGAAGTATACTTTTCCAAGAGATGCCTCTTGTCCTGATTAACATAGAGTGTGATAACTTTAGGAATGTTAATACTTGGAAACAAAAACTTCTGTCATCATCTTAATCTATAGGACTTTTATATGAAGTTTGGTTACTGTAAAGGCCCAGGATAAAATCCCAGGCCTGCAGAAATAAATAGCACAACTGTAATCATCACTTGATAGATCTATTTGCAATCCAAAAACCTCATTTTGTAGGAACTTTTAACTTTATTCTCATACTTTATCATTAAAAATACCTGGCAGAAGGTCAATTTCTATTTTTAAGTCAAAATCAGTATGTTCACATAGTTCCATTAGTTTCTACAAAATTTAATATTTCAAAAACTTTTAGCTCTTGGAGTAGAATCCAAAGTGCCTTGAATGCATAAAAGTAACAGTCCTGTGAGTTTCTAGGGTTTAAAAAGAACTTTCACACACACAAAAAATCTAGGTGCTAGGAATCCAGATTATCCTACCATTTGCTCCAATGCACTTCATGTAAAAAATCTTGGGGAAAAGTCTTAATTCTGGCATTATTACAGGTGACATTATAGGAGTCAAACAGTTTCAACAGCTTTTACAGGCTGGTCAGCCTCAGCTCGATCCTGAGAAGGTGATGGAGTAGCTAAACCTAGGAACCATTTACAAATGCATGAAGGTGGTGATTTGGAATAGTCAGTATGGATTCACCAAAGAGAATTCATGCTTGAACAAATTGATAAACTTCTACAATTAAATGACTGGCCTGGTAGATTAGGGGAGAAGCTGATAAAATAAAGGCTGGATGAGCAGACAGTGTGATGGATTGAGAATTGGCTGAATGGCTGCATTGTAACATGGCAAGGTTTTGGTAGTGGGGGTCTGCAGGGGTGGCTTCTGAGAGGAGACAGCAGAATATGTCCCCATGTCAGAAAGAGCCAGTTTCAGCCAGCTCCAAGATGGGCCCAATGCTGGCCAAAGTCTGAACCAATCAGAGACATTAATAATGCCTCTGTGATAGCATATTTAAAAAAGGGTAAAAAATGCTGCACAACAGCAGTTGGGAGAGGAGTGAGCATATGTGAGAGAAACAACTCTGCAGGCACCAAGGTCAGAAAAGAAGGATGGGGAGGAGGTGCTCCAGTTGCTGGAGCAGAGATTCCTCTGCAGCCCATGGTGAAGACCATGGTGAAGCAAGTTGTCCCCCTGCAGCCCATGGAGACCCATAGTGGAGCAGATATCCACCCTGCAGCCCATGAGGAAACCACACCAGAGCAGGTAGATGTGCCCTGAAGGAAGCTGCAGCCCATAGAGAACCCATACTGGAGCAGGTTTGTTGGCAGGGCCTGTGACATTATGAGGGACACACACTGGAGCAGTCTGTTCCTGAAGGACTGCACNTGAGCAGACAGTGTGATGGATTGAGAATTGGCTGAATGGCTGCATTGTAACATGGCAAGGTTTTGGTAGTGGGGGTCTGCAGGGGTGGCTTCTGAGAGGAGACAGCAGAATATGTCCCCATGTCAGAAAGAGCCAGTTTCAGCCAGCTCCAAGATGGGCCCAATGCTGGCCAAAGTCTGAACCAATCAGAGACATTAATAATGCCTCTGTGATAGCATATTTAAAAAAGGGTAAAAAATGCTGCACAACAGCAGTTGGGAGAGGAGTGAGCATATGTGAGAGAAACAACTCTGCAGGCACCAAGGTCAGAAAAGAAGGATGGGGAGGAGGTGCTCCAGTTGCTGGAGCAGAGATTCCTCTGCAGCCCATGGTGAAGACCATGGTGAAGCAAGTTGTCCCCCTGCAGCCCATGGAGACCCATAGTGGAGCAGATATCCACCCTGCAGCCCATGAGGAAACCACACCAGAGCAGGTAGATGTGCCCTGAAGGAAGCTGCAGCCCATAGAGAACCCATACTGGAGCAGGTTTGTTGGCAGGGCCTGTGACATTATGAGGGACACACACTGGAGCAGTCTGTTCCTGAAGGACTGCACTTCATACTAAGGACCCATGCTGGAGAAGTTCATGAGGAACTGCAGTCTATAGGAAGGACCCACATTGGTGAAGTTCATGAAGGACTGACCCTTGTGGGAAGGATCCCACACTGAAGCAAGTGAGGAGAAAGGAGAGGCAGAGGCAATGCATTATGAACTGACTGCAACCCCCATTCCCCATCCCTCTGTCCTGCTCGGGGGTAGAAGAACTGGGAGCGAAGTTGAGCTTGCAAAGAAGTAAGGGTTGAGAGAAAAATTTTTTAGACTCGTTTTTATTTCTCATTATCCAACTCTGATTGACAGTAGATTGAATTAATTTCCCCAAGTCGCATCTATTTTGCCTGATGGCAATTGCTGAGTGATGTCCCTGTCCTTATCTTGACCCACAAGCATTTTGTCATATTTTTCTCCCTTCTACTCAACATCTTGGTGGGCAATTAGCAGTCAGCCAAGGTCAACCCACCACAANAGGAAACCACACCAGAGCAGGTAGATGTGCCCTGAAGGAAGCTGCAGCCCATAGAGAACCCATACTGGAGCAGGTTTGTTGGCAGGGCCTGTGACATTATGAGGGACACACACTGGAGCAGTCTGTTCCTGAAGGACTGCACTTCATACTAAGGACCCATGCTGGAGAAGTTCATGAGGAACTGCAGTCTATAGGAAGGACCCACATTGGTGAAGTTCATGAAGGACTGACCCTTGTGGGAAGGATCCCACACTGAAGCAAGTGAGGAGAAAGGAGAGGCAGAGGCAATGCATTATGAACTGACTGCAACCCCCATTCCCCATCCCTCTGTCCTGCTCGGGGGTAGAAGAACTGGGAGCGAAGTTGAGCTTGCAAAGAAGTAAGGGTTGAGAGAAAAATTTTTTAGACTCGTTTTTATTTCTCATTATCCAACTCTGATTGACAGTAGATTGAATTAATTTCCCCAAGTCGCATCTATTTTGCCTGATGGCAATTGCTGAGTGATGTCCCTGTCCTTATCTTGACCCACAAGCATTTTGTCATATTTTTCTCCCTTCTACTCAACATCTTGGTGGGCAATTAGCAGTCAGCCAAGGTCAACCCACCACAATGGCTGGGCCCAGAGGGTGGTGATCAGTGGCAAAAAGTGTAGTGACTAGCAGTGTACCCCACAGGTCAATACTGGGTCCAGTCCAGTTCAACATTTTCATTAATGATCTGTATGATCAGGCAGAGTGTACCCTCAACAACTTTGCAGACAACACCAAAACTGGGAAGAGTGGCTGATATTACAGAGGGTTGTGCTACTTCTGAAAAAGGACCTGGGGGTCCTTGTGGACAGCAAGTTGAACATGAACCAGCAGCGTGCCCTTGCTTGTATTGGCTGCATTAGGCAAAGCATTGTCAATAGGTGGAGATATATGATCCTTCCCCTCTACTCAGCANCCTGCTCGGGGGTAGAAGAACTGGGAGCGAAGTTGAGCTTGCAAAGAAGTAAGGGTTGAGAGAAAAATTTTTTAGACTCGTTTTTATTTCTCATTATCCAACTCTGATTGACAGTAGATTGAATTAATTTCCCCAAGTCGCATCTATTTTGCCTGATGGCAATTGCTGAGTGATGTCCCTGTCCTTATCTTGACCCACAAGCATTTTGTCATATTTTTCTCCCTTCTACTCAACATCTTGGTGGGCAATTAGCAGTCAGCCAAGGTCAACCCACCACAATGGCTGGGCCCAGAGGGTGGTGATCAGTGGCAAAAAGTGTAGTGACTAGCAGTGTACCCCACAGGTCAATACTGGGTCCAGTCCAGTTCAACATTTTCATTAATGATCTGTATGATCAGGCAGAGTGTACCCTCAACAACTTTGCAGACAACACCAAAACTGGGAAGAGTGGCTGATATTACAGAGGGTTGTGCTACTTCTGAAAAAGGACCTGGGGGTCCTTGTGGACAGCAAGTTGAACATGAACCAGCAGCGTGCCCTTGCTTGTATTGGCTGCATTAGGCAAAGCATTGTCAATAGGTGGAGATATATGATCCTTCCCCTCTACTCAGCACTGGTGAGGCCACACCTGGTGTACTGTGTCCAGTTCTGGGCTCTCCAGTACAAGAGACGTGGACATAATGGAGAGAGTCCAGAAAAGGGCTACCAAGATGATTAAGGACCTGAAGCATCTCTTCTATGAGGAAAGGCTGAAAGAGCTGGGGCTCTTTAGTCTGGAAAAGAGAAGGCTCAGGGGGGATCTTATTAATGTATATAAATCCCTGAAGGGAAGATACAAAGAAGATAGAGCCAAGCTTTTTTCAGTGGTGCCCAGTGAAAGCAAAAGAAGCCATGGGCATAAGCTGAAACACAGGAGATTCCCTCTGAACATCAGGAAACATCTAGTGATTGAGCACTGAAACAAGTTTCCCAGAGAGGTGGTAGAGTCTTCCTCCATGGAAATATTTAAAAGCCATCTGGACACAGTCCTAGTCAAACGGTCTAGGTGGTCCTTCCTGTACAGGGGAGTTGGACAAGGTGATCTCCAGAGGTCTCTTCCAACCTCAACCATTCTGTGATGCTGTGAATTCAGTTATTTAAACATCCTGGCATTTCCTTCCCATAAACCATCTAGCACAAGTATGTCAAATGCAAACCAGTCTTCCATTTGGAAGTCCAAGCCATACAGCAGCTCCAGTTGAAAGGCAGGGCTATTACCTATATAGGTGAGGCAAGTTCTTACCTGTGCATTTCTTCTATTCCAGTATAAAGGTGCTTTAAATGTCTTGATCTGTGTCTGTTGTGTCCAAGCTACTGTCTCAACTGGGAGATGGGGCTGTTAGCAACAGTCATCTGTAGTTTACATTTACTATTTTTTAATTTCTTATTGAAACATAGAAGTAGCACTCCCATAGCTCATGTTGACCACAAACGTGACTCAGCAACTAGAAACACCACCTTTGAATTAGCTCAGTGATTGCTGCCACTCAACTGAAATTAATTTCTGAAATCTCAGACGCTGAATTCAGGGCCATGTCAAACACTGAACACAAGCATATGTCTAGCAGGTCTTTGGATATATTCATATTTGTGGTGGTTTAGCTTTGGCTAACAGTGAAACTCCCACTCAGCCACTCATACTCCCCCTGCCCCAATGGGTCAGGGGGAGAAAATAGGAAGAACAGGAGCAAGAATTATTGTAGGTCAAGATAATGACAGGAGATTGCTTACCAGCCATTGTTGTGACAAAACAGACTTAACTTAGGTAAAATTAAGTTAATTTATCATCAATTAAAATAAAAATGAAATTACTACTTCAGGTAGCAGGAAACAAAAGAACAAATATTAAAATACTCTCCCTCCTTTCCCAGGCTCATGCCTTCATTCCAGCCTCCTCTTCTCCCCCCCTTGTTATTGACTTCAGTGAGGCAATGAGCAGCTCAAGGAGGTGGGTGGAAGGGTGTTATGGGCAGTACATAACATCTCTCTGCCACTCCTTCCTTCTCATACTTCTCTCCTCTAGCATGAGTTCTCCATGGGCTGCAGTTCCTTCACAAAATATCCAACTGCTTCAGCATGGTCTGTTGCATAAGCTGCTATGTGAATACTGATTCTGGCACCATGGAGCACCTCCTCCCCCATATTATTCTCTGCCCTCTGTTCATACTGCTGTTTCTCGCTCACTTCCCCCCCCTACTCCTCTACATGTCTGGTGGGTTTTGCCCTGTCTTAAATATGTTTTCACAGAGGGACCACCAACTTCGTTGAATGGCTCAGCTTTGGCCTGCATTGGGTCCATTAGCAAGCCAGTTGGAACCAGCTGTGTTCAGCACAGGGCAGCCCCTTACCCACTACCAAAACCTTGCTACATATACCCAATACAATGTGACACAAGTAGGAAAGTTGCATGACCTTTCAAATTAAGAAAGAATGACAAAGTGATCTGTAGCATAAATTCAGCCTACACTTTGTCAAGAAGTGAAGCAATAGAGGTGTCCATCCAATTATATGTGATTGATGGAGAAGGGGTAAAATTGATACATCCGAACAGAAAAAGCAAGCATGGTTGTCAGCTGATTCTAAAGGACAAAAGATAAATAACATTTCCCAACTTTAGTTATCAGAAGAGCGAAGGAAACATTTGTGATTCTTAGATTCTCTTTGCTGTGAATGTCTTCTTATAAGAGAATTATTGCACAGATGTTAAAACATTTTTTTAGTTTTTAAATCAAGTAACATTAATAAAACTGGAAAAATAAAGATTGCTCCTAATGACTCGAACTATAGTATTAAGTCCTTTATCTCATGTTAAAACATGTTAGACTTCTGAATACTGTAAGAGAAAATTTATACAAATATACCTATATATACCAAACTTCTCAAATATATACTAAGCACACTTCATAACTGTGGCAGAAGTCTTATTTAGTGTTTAAAAAATGAAATACAGCTTAATGTGTGCTTTTGCTTGTTTGTTTTTCTTACATGTAGCTCTTTTATCCTCTCCCCACCATCCAAGCATTAACTTCTGAGGTCTAGTACATACGTGAGAATCTTGATTTGCATTAACAAGCAACTATATGGGCCAAGCTTTCCCCTCATACACATTTCAGGAGAAAATCTGACTAAACTGTATGCTAAACCCTGCAAAATAAGGATAGCAACAGAAATAAAAAGTAAAAGTAAAGATTTCTGCATGCAAGAGAACAGCAAAATTGTATGAAACATTTTAGAATAAGAAATATATATATTTAAATTTTTGTTTAAAATTACTATTATGTTAACCATATTCCAATGTGATAAAAATATTAGGAAAACATCTGGTCTTGCTTTTAAAATGTCTAGTTTCCCATGAAAAAAACTTAAGACTAAAACTTCAAAGTTGGCAGTTTTTGCACAAAACATTGCATAGGTAACAGTTGGTTCATGAGTTTCCAATTTTTTCCAAGAAAATTTCTAATTTCTCTATTGGATAAACACCTCTTTTCTGAGAAGTATATTAGTATATCTGATTTTGCACAGAGACAATACTAAGTTTTTCACCTTGTAAATATCACACAGTCAATCTAGCTCCCTGCTCTTTGCATTTCACCTATTTAGAATGCCTGGGATTTGGAAATTTATTTTACTGAAATCTTTGCATACCTGAACTGATTTAGGGGATGAATGAACAAAAATCTTTGAATCTACTTTTTGTAAATACTGTTGGGAAGGAATAAATAAAGCAGATCCACACTATTTTCATTAGTATCCAGTGAAAGAACAAAAGGCAATGGGCACAAAATTAAATGCAGGAAATTCTGCTTAAACACAAGAAAATACTTTTTTTACTTTAGGGATGGCTGAACACTGAAACAGCTTGCCCAGGAAGTTTGTGGAGTCTCCATCTTTAGAGAAATTCAAAACCCAGCTTTACATGGTCTTGGGCAACCTGCTCTAGCTGATACTGCTTTAAGCTGGGGGGGTTGGACTAGACAATTGCCAGAAGTGCATTGCAACCAAATGACACTTTCTGTTTTCCAGTTTGTGCCCACTGCTCATTGTCTTGTCGCTGGGCACTGCTGAGAAGAGTCTGGCTTGTTCTTTTACTCCTTCCCATCAGGTGTTTATACACATTGATAAGATCCCTGTGTTATACGAGTAGCGATCTCTAGCTCAGCCACAGCCATGACTGTGACTGGTATGGATCCTGTTGACCTGGACCCTAACTGATGGATTTGCTTTCTGGCTTGACCTTGGACCTATCTTGCCCCTAGGGACCTACCCAATGATCAGTGGACTATGCCTGACCCTGGTTGTCCTCACCAGACCTGAGTCTGATTTGTGGACTGACTTCCTGGCTTGACCTTGGACCTGTGTCATCACCACAAATTTGTCTGATGATCTGGACTCTTGGTTGAATCTGACTACCATCTCCAGATCTGCCCTGCTCTCTTTACTTGGATGCTGCAGGACTAGGCCCAGGCTGGTGAGGTCCCTGCTGTGTATATCACGATACTCCCAACTCCCCATTCCTTAGGGAGAAGCCAGCCCTCACTGCTCCCTGACAGGAAGAGCATTGAAAGCCTTGCTAAAGTCAATATAGACATAATGCATTGCTCTCCCCTCATCCATGGAGCCATTCACCTCATTCTAGAAGACTATTGGGTTGTTCAAGCATGGTTTCCCCTTTGTAAATACATGCTGACAGCTCCCAATAATCTTCTTGTCCTTAATAAGTGGGCTTTGGCTTTCCTAACACCATCCTTGCACACTCTCTCTGTGTAAAGAGTCTATAGACAGAGTCTCTATTTCTCCTGGGTTCCCTGACCTTGCTTCCACCTCTTGTATACTTTCTTTATATGTTTGAGCTTTGTCAGGAGCTCCTTGTTCATCCATGAAGGCCTCCTTCCACCTTTGCTTGACTTCCTGCATGTTGGGATGGACCATTCTTTAGTTTCAAGAAGGTGATCCTTAAAAAAATAAACCAGCTATTCTGGACCCCTTTGCCCCATAGGACTGTCTCCCATGGGATTATTCCAAGCAGAGCCCAGAAGAGGCCCAAGTCTTCTATCCTTAACTCCAGGGTTTTGATACATCAGTTCTTGCCAGGAGGAGGAAATCAACACAAAGCTAAACCTAATCACAAGTTCTTCTATCATTTTTTATATGGGCTAATTAAAGAAATTAAAATTGACAACAGAATTTGAAATTCAAAGGTCTGATTACTTTTTTTCCATCTTGTGAAAAAATAACTCAAGACTGCCAAGAACTGCCTGTTCAGAATAATTGAATCATATTTTACTTTTATTATCAATTTTTAAAATTTATGAGTTTTTAGGTATGTCTACTGATATCAGACTCCAGTGATATCAACTGCTGAACTGACAAACCTTTATTTTTCCCAAGAGAAGTTAAACAATTTCCATTAGAGGTTCAACTTTGTCACATAAATAAGGACAGGTAAGGTTCCAAGAACTAGAAATATGAAAATGCACTTTCATATAATACCATACCTCTGTTTCTGCTGCATGGGTTGCTGTCTCATAGCCATATATTGCATGTCCTCTTGTAGCCGATTAAGGGGAGAATCTGGTTTGACACGAATCCCATAATAATGGTATTTGGAGTTCCCCCTTCATGAAAGAACAAAAATAACATTTCTCTTTTTTTTGTATATATATCATACTTCACAATTTGCCTTGACTGGAAAACAGTACATAAAAGTTAGGCTTGTTTTTCCTCTCACTCTAGTATAAAACTGATATAACTCCACCAACTTCTGGAAATCAGTTCACTTAAACTATATTTTCCAGCACTTTACTGCTGGATTTCATTTAAATAGAATAAGGTAAGTAAAACCAAATGCACGACTTATGCAGTCATAGTGAATAAAACAATTCCATAAATGGGGTATGCTTGTGAGTGAGGGTTTGTGAATGTTTCACTAATCAACTTCAGTCCTGGTCAGCTGGAAAGAAAGAACAGAATTGGGCTATCTGAGTTCATGTTTATGGGAGTGTCTATATGGGTACTAGTAAAGGCATTACCCTGTGTTAGCTTCTGTAGTTAGCTGTGTTAGTATCGCATGTGTGTTTGTCTGCACCTTTGGAACACATGTTCAGTCTCACTACTAGCTGAACCTGCAAGTGGAAACAGCAGTAGCTGCATCCATTGGACTGAGATGGAAGATATCTGGGTCATAAGAGCACACAGAATCTGGCTATAGCAGACCAGGAGTCCCCTGGGTCCTGAAGTCTGCTGAATTTGGCAACTCCCTTAACAGTAAGGTTTTAAATATGTTTTTTGCTTATTTCTTTGCTTGTTTTTAACATATGAGCTTCATGTTCATGATTACAATTATTGATGTTTTCTGTTATACTTTAAGATTTTATTAACGCAAACCTGGTTCCCAGTCTTCTGGTCCGTAATCCCATGAAGATTGACCGTATGAGTTTTCCAAAGGAGGCGGCATTGACTGGATCCAATTTGTGTTCCTGACAATGCCGTAAGTAATGGTTGTAAAGGGTACTTCTTGGAAGGCTCACTCCTTCTGCAGTTTCATAGTTGTCTAAAAGCCATTGGAGCTATGTCAAATATGAAAGAGTGAACATATGTGATTCAGTATTACTCTACTAAAAAATCCCACTTAATTGTGCAACACAGACCTCTGATATTTTTTAGACCACTCTTAAGGCCTGTTTAATACAGTGACTTTGTTCTTCAAGTAAATATAATCTCTTTAAATCTCTTTCAGTGCTAGATATGCCATGATGCCTTAGTTTTGGGGGGTTTTAGGATTACAAGGAAATAAAACTCATGGCACTTGTGAGCTCAGATAGCTCCACTTCTAAAAATATTTCAGATTCAGTACCATACACTAACGTTTTATGAAGTTATTTGTGCTTTGGTGTGGAAGATTACTGGGCAGAAGACAGCTTTGGCCTTGAAAGGGTGCAGCTGTGAGCATGGGAAAGCAGAGAAGAAGATACCTATGGCCTTGTTCCAAGCATGGGAAAGTAGAAGAAGAAAGGAGAAAAACAACTGAGAAAAACAAGTGTGAATAACAAACTGTGTTTTGAGACTTAACAGCATGAGGAGAGATGTGAACTACCTATCAGAAGATGGTCTAAGACTCGTGGACAGGAGTGCCTGGCCAATAGAGTGTGACGTGTATGTGTGGACAGATAAGAAAAAGTATAAAGACAAGCCTTCTAATAATAAAGTGGCTGCTAGTTGTTAACCTTTTCTTGCCATAAGCCTGTGTGTGTTTTTTGTCCGTCGCACTTTGGAGAAAAATTGTCGAAACTCCAAGGAAATAAAATAATCAATGCAATTTATATTAACTGCATGAAAAAAACTTATTAGAACTAAGTTAATGCATTTTTAATTCTGGAATTAAAAAAATACAAATAAAATCCTCCCAGTACTACATTTAACTGAATAGGGTTTATTGTCTTCCAAATACAAGGAAGAAACTATCAAATATAATGTAATGAGAAATCTAGATGACATGAAAAATAACTTGCACATCTATAAAGTATTATGGGCCCAATCCCTTTCTGTTGTAGCCTGTTTGCCTTTGACTTCAAAGAGGAACAGAATTAGTATTCTTTTCTTTTCCTGTGTAATTTATTGTAGAATTTTGGTGGGCAATTTTGGAAGCATGTAGGCAAACAGTTTTTAATGCATCACTGTACCTTTGTATAGAAGAAATAGTAACTAACATACACACAAAACCCAAGTAAAATGTTCATTTTAATTACATTTGCCAGTATAAGAGAATAAAAGAATAAAATGGAAATATTTTTATAGTGGTCATTTTTCAGCAGTCCTGACTAAATGGGAGAGGTCCCAGTTGACTAGAAGTTAGAAAACCTCTAAGAAGGGCCAGAAGGAGGATCCAGAGAACTACAGGACTGTCAGTCTAACCTCAGTGCCAGGGAAGGTCATGGAGCAGATCATCTTGAGCCCCATCACATGGTATGTACAGGTCACCCAGGGGATCAAGCCCAGCCAGCATGGGTTTATGAAAGGCAGGTCCTGCTTGACTAACTTGGTCTCCTTCTATGACAAGATAACCCACTTAGTGCATGAGGGAAAAGCTATGAATGTTCTCTACCCGGACTTTAGTAAGGCCTTTGACTGTGTTTCCCAGTACATTCTCCTGGAGAAACTGGCTGCTCATGGCTTGGACAGGTGTACTCTTTGCTGGGTAAAAACCTGCCTGGATGAGAGAGTGGTGATGAATGAAGTTGCATCCAGTTGGTAGCCAGTCACGAGTGATGTTCCCCAGGGCTCAGTATTGGGGCCAGTTCTGATTAATATCTTTATCAATGATCTGAACAAGGGGATCGAGTGCACCCTCAGTAAGTTTGCAGATGACACCAAGTTGGNGTAGCGAGGTGGTTGTTAGCCTTTTCTCATAAGTAACAAGCAATAGGTTAAGAGTAAATGGAAATACAAGAGGAAATATAGAAACATTTTCTTCACTGAAAGGGTGATCAATCATTGGCACAGGTTGCCCAGGGAAGTGGCTGAGTCACCAACCCTGGAGGTATTTAAAAGACATGACATGTGGCACTTAGGGACATGGTTTAGTGGTGGACATGGCAGTGTTAAGTTAATGGTTGGACTTGACGATCTTAGAGGTCTTTTCCAACCTAAATGATTCTATGACTCTACATTTAACTTATGTGGTTTCAGATTTTTGGAGATACTATCATTTTACTTAGCTTACACTCTCCTTCCCCCATGGTTTCATATCCTGAGAATTTCTCTTTAATTTCCACTTGAATATTTCCCAAATTTTGTTTTTTTCTTGTATTCACTAATTGCTTAAGAAAGTAATTATACCAAAAGGAATTAGCATGATCATCCAAATTTTCCAGGTTCACAAATCTTACAAAAAGTCTGGGCTTGGATTGAGCATCCAATAAATCCCCAAACCATGGATTTGGTTTTGGCATTTGGAACAAAATTTTATTCTGGTATGCTGGAGCCTCACACAGTTGTATAATCCATTTCAATTTATTCCACCAAAGCAATTAATATGACCAAGATATGTGTTTAAAGTACAGTAAAATATATAATAATTATGTGACATTGAATATGCTACTCTGCAGGGCTATTTGCTAATAGATCACTGAATAAATTGTTCTACTAATGTTCGACAAAACATGTCATTTAAAGAACAAGAATATAAATATTTTAGTGCCCATTACTCTTGAAATATGTTTCCACTCTGACTCTTCTTTATTGCATAACTTCCAACTCCACATATTCTGTGATTCTGTGATTCTATTAGTAAAAATTAGATTATAATGAATATTTTGGGCATACAATTATGTTTAAGTCAGTTGTGAACAATTTGCCAAGCACAATACATGAAAAATGAAAAAAAATTAGGACAACATTTACTCCAGACCTTTCAAAGACCATGTTCATTTTTACTTTCTTACAGAAAACATCACCAGAACTATCATGCTTAGGTTTCTAAAGAAGAGCTCTATGTAAAGATGCAGGAGAAGCAAGATCTATCTGGTTCCAAGATGGATGTAGACAATGTTGCACTTTAAATAAATATAACAAAAAAGTGCAGTTCATCATCCTTATATCAACTTTTAGGTATAAATTCATTATTTAAAAAGTCTTAACATTCACAGGTTTTTTTTATCTTGAGCATTTACAATTCTAAAACAAAGCCTAGGAAAAAAAATTATTATTAACTTTTACCTTTACATGAGTGTATGAACAAAACCATTTCACGAATTACACTATATCTTAATTATATCCTTCAACCTTACCATTTAAGGTATACTAATTAGATTATGGAATATGAGCAATTTCTGGTTTACTTCACAAAGAAAAAAATAATTGACAAAACTCCAAAATTATTTCTGAATTAACTTCTAAATATAGTATTAGACTTTTTTCCAGATGACTTATAATTTATTAGGATTCATTTCAGTGCATTTTACTAATGATCTCTATTTGACAGATATTCTTTCAACCACAACTTGGCATTAGTCACCAATGGAAAAGCAAAATGCAAGATAAGTAGAAAGTAAGGATTTTTGCTCCAAGGTAAAGATATTTCAATAAAAAAAGCTTGACATGATTATTTGGTAGGTTAAAGCCTTCAAAGAAGAGTGCCAGTACCTGAATGCCATGGGAAAAAAGTAAATAATCTGCAGATGTGATAACATTATTGCAAACAACCCTAAATACATTTTTGTATTTGCAAAAATCTAATTCTAAAATTTAAATGTCTGCACTTTGATGTTTGACTTGTTGATTTACAAAATTAACAACATTGGAATGGTATGAAATGGTTTACACAAAGTGGGTAAATTGACTCCAATTTCAATGAAACTTCAATATTTAGAAAACATTAGATTATAAATTAGTTAAGTCAGTCACAGGCAGAAAGAAATCAGGAAAGGAAATAAAATAAAGGAAAATGAAAAAAAAATCATTAAAATGAACAGGTATTAACTTAGGCAACAAAATGCCAGCTTAAGGAAGAAGATAGGACCGAAACCATATTTACTGTCCTTATTTCAGTCATAATTCAAAAAAAGTTCTTAAAAAAGGGAAAATATCCAGTAAGTTTGATCTGGGTTCCATTAATTTCTTCAAAATGACTGAGGCTAGGAAAGAACAATTATTACAGCAAGATGCATGGAGGTCTTTTTTTTCCCCCAGAATCAACAATAGATCTCTCTATTTGTCTTTCAGTAGTTTTGAAAATACCTCAAAACAGTTAAGAAACATCAGGATAAGACTACTATAACAGACAGATGCAAATCTCATTATTAGAAAGATATTTTCATAAAATGATAGAACGGTTTGGATTGGAACAGACCTTTAAAGGTCATCTAGTCCAATTCCCCTTCAGTGATCAGGGACATTTTCAACTGGATCAGGTTGTGCAGAGCCCCATTCAACCTGACCTTGAACACTTCCAGGGATGGGGCATCCACAATTTCTCTGTGCAACCCAATTGTTCCAGTGTCTCACCACCCTTGTTGTAAAGAATTTTCTTCCTCATGTTCAATTTAAATCTACCCTCTTCCAGTTTTAAACCATTGCTCCTTCTGCTGTCACTACAAGCCCTGGTAAGAAAGTTTCTCTCCATCTTTCTTCTCATAAGCCCCCTTTAAATATTGAAAGGCTGCAATAAGGTCTCCACAGAGCCTTCTCTTCTCCAAGGCTGAACAATCTCAGCTCTCTCTGCCTGTCTTCATAGGAGAGATGTTTCAGCCCTTTGATCATTTTTGTGGTCCTACTTAGATCCACTCTATCCCACTAAGCCGTTGATGAAGATATTAAATGCTAATGGTCCTAGTACAGGCTCCAGAGGGACACAATTCATTACTGATCTCCGTTTGGACGTTGAGCTGTTTGCTGTAACACTTTGAATGAGGCCATCCAGCCAGTTTCTTATCCATCTAAGAGTCCAGCCATCAAACCCATATCTCCAATTTAGCAGCAAGAATGGTGTGAGGGACTGTATCAAAGGCCTTACAGATGTCTAGATAGGTGACATCTGTAGCTCTTCCCTTGTCCACCAAAGCAGTCACTCCATCATAGAAGGCCACTAGATTAGTCAGGCATGATTTGCCCTTGCTGAAGCCATGTTGGCTGTGTCTAATAACCTCCCTGTCTTCCATGTTTCCTTCTCATTCAGGAGTATCTGTTCCATGATCTTTTAACTAGCGCGTGACACAGGAAATAGGGGAATACAGTTTTCTGATGTAGAAAAGCTTGTCCTTTAATTCTTATTGTTTTCAGTGTGAAGATTCTGGATTTCCTTGTCAGATTCAAGGCAGATTTAGCAATTCTTTGCATATCTAAGTTTTAATACATATTTTTGGGATTTTGCAAAAAAAATGCATCATCCATTTAATTATGATGCCAAAATAATTTTAGCATATTTCTATGTTGTCTTATCGTGGAAATATTTATTTTAAAAAAATCAAAAATTATCTAAATGTCTTTCTTCACATTTTACGGAATTCAATTTCCCTCACCCAATTTTAGCATTTTCTAAGAAAACTAAATTCTCTTCCAAGAAATTGTACTGTCTTCTGCTGTCTTTTTCTCCCATGATGATAAACATTGACAAAACAATTTTGGTTTTCACCTCCATATTACCACATTCTTGGGGTGGGGGGGGAGATGTCAACAAATGAAAATAAGTCTATAGACTCTACCCAATATACTCATACATTCATATCACAATCAATATTTACATTTCTGTGGTAAAGGAATATAAGAATCTCGAGACTGAGAAGCATAAAGGATGCAGTATGTAGATTATTCAGCAGCATTTAAAAATACAAATCTATTTATACCAGCTGAAGAAAAAACATATTGTTTACATAACATTTCAAGAAAGACTAGTACTATTTAAAAACAAACTGAAGATTAAACTTTGAGCCTTTCTCCTTTACCTAAAAGTTATATTTAATGGCTTTACCACTATATTTGCAACCATTTTTTATGCAAACATCTTCAGCCTTTTATTAAAGAAAATTCCTAACTACAGGATTCGCAAAGACAGAACAAAGCAAAAGGCAGAGGAAGAAAACATATTAGAGACTAAGAGATTGCTTTCATTTATCTCATCAAATGGATCTGCAGAATTCTTATAATAAACTTATTTAAAATGAAATCTAAAGTATATTTTTTATTCAAAGTGTGTGTGCTGCTTCTTTCCCTTTTTACCTGCTCTTAAATTATTGCATCAGGTACACAAATTATAGAAAATTATTTTAAAATGTCAAATCCAGACTACTTAAGAGTTATTTTGTTATTATTTTTGCATTTACATTAGAACCTGAAGAACAGGCAAATATGGTAAGCTGTGTTAACACAATACAGAACCTAGAAAAGAAATGCACTCTACAATGTATCATGACACTTAGCCTGACAAAATATAGTGACATAAGATGTAGATTGCAAGCAACTAAAATGGAAAGTTTACAAGTAAAAAGTAGCAATACATTAAAACAAACATTTAGAGGCAGGCTAAGCATGCAGAACAAGATAGAGATTAGCTTTCATGAAAGAAGAGACAACTTACATGGCTGTTGAGAAGAGAGCTTCTGTGAGTAGAAAGACCATCAGACTTTGGAAGTGTCTCAATCGCCATTTCAATCTGATAATAGATGTCATTAGAAAAAGACTCAAGACAAGACAGTATAAAAGACTGATCAGAAAAATTCTGATAGATTGCCTTAACTCAAACAGAAATATCTAGTTCAGTCATAGCTAAGGGATATTTTCTACTTAAAGGCCTCTTCCTGAAGTCCTCATGAAGGCAAACCTCCCAGTGAGGTCAGGAAGGCATTTTGCTTGCATATATACTGCAGGATCCCACTTTTAAAGTCCAATTTACCTTCCTCCCTACTCATGAAATAAGAGAAGTGGATTTACCAGTAAACTACATTGTAAACAGTAAAAATTACTGAACAATCAGTGGTTTGAATAAAAGAAAAAAAATCCTAAGAGAGGCCTCAATGTTTCTTCCTCCAAGTATTTGAGAAAGAACTGTGCATACTCTGAATATGAATAAGAAACAAAATTTCTGCTCTCTGCAACCATGGAGTAAAATCTCAATCATCCAGTATGTTTTCTGCCATTAGCTTCATGGTACAGGATATCACCCCTACAGCCTGTTAGAGCATTCTTTGAATATTCAGAGCTCTCAAAGTAAATGAAAATTGGAAGTTTACACAGACAACAAGATCCATCCTTAAAAAAAAAATCAGATGGGTTCAGAATGCTTTTAATGGAAAAAGTATTATAAACCACTAATTATACAGTAGTAATATAAATCCTAATACAAGTAAGTAGTAATATAGTCCTAATACAAATGAGTAAAGACAAACATATGCATTCCCATTCTTCCCTTCCATATTAATACATCTTTTGATTAATTCAATAATGGCATTAAAAATAAAATTACAATGTAACTGCAGTTTAGCTGCAGAGCTAGGATAGCAAAAACACTGAAAGCAATCAAGACAATGGGATGTACAGTAAAAGAAGGCACATAATGAGTCACATTAAATAGAAAAAACAGAAAAGCAATGGAAAAGCATCTGTACATTTAAAATTACTTATATCCCCTGATGACAGTTTGAAAAGAAATCTTCCCTATCCTTTAATTATCACAGTATTATTAAAAAAATTTATACTGATAAATTGCACTACTAAAATGAGTTCACTCAATATACAGCACAAAACTGAAAAAATATTTCAGATTCTATTTCAATTAGTGCATAAATAAAATGTGCTTTCCCCTTTTTATAAACTAATCAAATAGTATTCTTATTGTAAGAATTCTCAATGAAAAAGGAAGTCTTTCTTACCACTGTCTACTATTAGTATGCAAGAAAATATAATTCAATATTGCAAAAATAATGTTTAAACCCAGACTTTTTTCTTGCTTCAGTAGAAAATACTATTAGGTCAAACTATTCAATCAGACAGAAAAGGTCAAATTTAAAAGGATACAGTATGTTAAATATTAAAATTAAAAGGTTAAGATTTCATCATACTAAGATCAACTTACTATATAGTGCAACCATAGACTCTTCCATTTTAACATGATACTATAACATGATACATAATTTAATCTGTAATTCTGAATCTTACTCCACTATTTGACAATACCTTCACTACGGCAGTAAAACAGGGCTGAAGTCACAGAATCACAAATCCTGTCTCCTGATGCTCATTCAAGTTTTTATACTACCCTCTCACTTAGACAAGTTTTTGTGACCTGTTCAAAGAACCAATCTTTTAAAATCATAAATTATGAAGTTATACATATATATATATATATAAAGGAACACATCCCTGCTTCAGATATCACTACAAACAGTTGAGGGAACAAGGCACTGGGGAATATATGTGAATACCTGTCACCAATATTAACATTGAAGACAACATAGAATCATAATCATATAACGGTAAGGGTTGGAAGGGACCTTAAAGATCATTTAATTCCAACCCCCCATGCCACAGGCAGGGACACCTTCCACTAGACCAGGTTGCTCAGAGCCCCATCCAACCTGGCCTTGAACACTTCCAAGGATGACGTGTCCACAACTTCTCTGGGCAACCTGTTCCAGTGCCTCACCACTCTCACAGTAAAGAATTTCTTCCAAATATCTAATCTAAGCCTACTCTATTTCACTTTGAAGCCCTTCCCCCTTGCCCTATCACTACATGCCCTTGTAAAAAATCCCTCTCCAGCCTTCTTGTAGGCTCCTATGGGAACATGGTTGGGGGTAAAAATGAGAAGCGACTAAGAATTATAGGGAAAAATGCAGCTGCTACTCCCTGGATGGAACATGGTCGACATGTTACACAAGGACTCCCCATACAACAATAAGCACCTGTTACGGAGGATGGAATGGAGGGTGGAGCAGAGTGGAAACACCACAGCCTCCCTCCATAGAAATCCTTGCAGGGAGGGGAACATAGTGGTACTTTGTAGTTAATAAGACCGTATAGTACCTGTCAACCAAGGGAGATAGATGAAGATGTCCTGCTTCTGAGCCAACAACTATGTCAAATTCCCTCTCCTCAGATGAACTTGGTTCATTAAAGCCTATTCATAATATTAACACACATCTCCATCCCAAAGTTACCCATCTCCAAGATATGACCACCCTCCTATATTCTTTTGAACTGTATCTTTAAAAGCGAAGTGAGAGAATTTTGCACCAATCAGAAATAAAGGTGTTCATTACTAAAGTCATTCAAGCTCCACATAAACATAAAGAAATAGTATAAAAATAAGTTGAGAATAGGGGGAAAATTGTGGAAGACTCCACTGAAACTGCTGGGATCAGTCAACAGGCTGAACCTGTCTTCCCTCCCTATAGGGACATCTATTGGGTAAGAATCATACTTTACACATGTTAAATATTGCTATTAGGATTAGAGCTTGCTTTATAGCATAGTAGATTGCTTTAAACACATTTTTGCAGTCAGATACTATCACTGGCAACCTTTGAATCTTATTAACATGTCACAATTTGTCTTAATAGTATTATTCTGTAAACTGTTAGAGTGAGTCCTTTATAGGTGCTAGCAGTTGCTGCCAGGGGATAACACATTGGGAAGACCCACTGAGGTCAAGAAAAATCTCCCCACACTAAGGGTCGAGGAAATATCCCCTTTTCATGTGACAGCTCCCTTCAGGTACTGAAAGGTCACAATAAGGTCTCCCCAGAACCTTCTCTTCCCCAGGCTAAACAACTCCAACTCTCTCAGCCTTTCATCATAGGAGAGGTGCTCCAGCTTTCTAATCATCTTGGTGGCCCTTCACTGAACTCACTCCAACAGGTCGATGTCCTTCCTGTGCTGGGGACCTCAGAGCAGGATGCAGAACTCCATGTGGGGTCTCACCAAAGCAGAGTAGAGGGGCAGAATCCCCTCCCTCAACCTGCTGGCCATACTGCTTTTGATGAACCCCAGGACATGGTTGGCTTTCTGGGCTGCAAAGGTGCATTGCTGGCTCATGTCCAGCCTCTCATCCACCAGCCCCCGCCAAGTCCTTCTTGGCAGGGCTGCTCTAGGTCTGTTCATCCTCCAGCCTTTATTGATACCAGGGGTTGCCCCAACCCACGTGCAGCACCTTGCACTTGGTCTTGTTAAATCTCATAAGATTACCATGGGCCCACTTCTCAAGCTTGTCCAGGTCCCTCTGGATGGCATCCCATCCTTCAGGTGTGTCAACTGCACCACTCAGCTTGGTGTTGTCAACATATCCATGGCCACAGATCCGTAGATTTTAAAACGAGAGAACTTAATGATTATTATGATCAGCTTGTCTTATTTTTTTGAATAATGTAGGTCAAGAAGTGTTTATTACCTCTAAAATACACCATTAATTATTTCACTAATCTTATGAAATATTGCTGAACTAGAGCAGGTCTTTCAGAAAAACTTGTGATCTATATTTAAAGTGATAAGTATTCACCATATTTTAGTGTAACCTGTTCCAATAGTAATTCTTTTCATTATTAAACATGTTGTAGATTACTCCCTGTCTAAATTTTGATGAGTTGCATTTTGAGCTTTACCTGCTACTGAAATATCTCTTTGCAATCAGATAACTTTTTCCCATGCAGGCATCTAACCATAGACAAAGCATCTCTTAACCTTCTCTAGCATGTATATAAAATGGCTTAACTTGAAGGCATATTTTCCAGACAATGGATCTTTTGTCTTGCCCATTTTGAAAACTTCCAGTTACTTCTGGGTTCTCTCTGATTCCAAAATATTTTTTTTTTTTAAATCTCAAATTTCTGACAGGTTTCGGTCCTCAGTCTTTCAAAATGTTCTATGTGAAAGAGGCCCCTGCATCTTGGGGAAGCATCAGCAACTTTAATGGCAAGTTATTCACATGCAGAATCTGTTCCTTTAATTTTTTAAGTTCAAAGTTAAAGCCAGGAACTTAGACTTTGGTTCTGGAAAAAGATGAGCATGAACTTAAGTTCACCTTCATTCAGAGTATTGTTTAATCATATATCCCAAATTAAATAGTGATTATCCCAAATAGTGTTTGAAACAAAAATGAACCTCAGAAATGGTCAACCGGATCAGTAGAAACTGTTCAGCACCTGCCTTGCCTGAGTTTATCAGAGAACATAGAGTTGTGTTCTGTTCAAANAAGAACAAACTCCCTTAGCAGTTCCTTTCATACAGAGGTTTTTCGGCATCAGTTCTGGGGATTTTTATTAAAAAGTAGCCTTGACATTTTGGGGAAAATTATGGAAATAAATTGAACATTTTAAATTATATTATGCACATATAGAGATTAATTAATTACATTCCTTACATTTCTAAGGACAATCAGTCTGAAGTTATAGGCCTATTTACAACTGGAGTACTAATTAACAAAAAAATAACATACCCATATGTTTGAATGTGTGATCAGTCATACATTTCTTCTTCTTGAAAAACTAATTCAACATGGAAAGACATTTATTAAAATGTTTTGACTGATAACTGAAAGAAGTTATCATTCCCACAGCAACCTCAACCAAAGCATGTTAAACATATCTGCATTAATAATTACCAATGTTATAATTATGAGTGTACATATTAATATAAAGAAGAGTGGGGAAATTATGGCATGATAATTATAGAAATTGTGATTTTAGACTTCTCCATCAGTTCACTCAGCTTGCCTTCTAAAGTGCTAATTTATTTAAAATCTGCCATAGATATTAATGGTTAAGAAAGGAAGAACATTTCTGCCGATAATAAATTCATAAGTGTGATTATTATACATGTCAACTAAATCGTACAATTTATGCAATCTTATTAACTGTTGCTGTTAGTTCAAGTCTTTTTGTCTATTAACATTTTATCAGATGAACATATGTATTAATGTCTTAGATGTCTCTATAGTATATACATAGAAAGACACTTAAAAATTCAAAATTCACATTGAAAAACTGCCTTCCTAAAAGTTAATGGCATGGAAAACTTACTTTGTTCATGACTCAAGTATTTGACACGAAATACTTAAGTTGTTCTGAGGAGGTCAGGACATAAGGAAAAAAAACCTCAGAAGTTTAAGTTCTAAGTTACTGAAATTAACATAGGCATCTTCCAATTTATCTATATTTACTTGCATTTCTAAACCCCTGTTCACTGACAGTAAAACAGGCTGCCTCATGTCCAAACGAAATTCATGTCTCTATCTACACAGACACTGATTTTAAACTTTATCTACTTCCTTTTATTATTATCTGCTATATATTTAGCAAGTTTTAACTTTATCTGCTTCAAAAATGTTGCCATTGTAAGGTTTAAACTGAGTGAAATACAAAATTTTTCTTTAAGTTGTGGAGAAATTATTAATTCATCAAATGTGTATTACAAAAATTAAATTCAGCACAGCTAATTAAGTCTTGGATACTAGTGATAACTGTGTTTGCTGTTATAGCTTTTCCTTATGTCATGGGTTTATCTGGTTAGGTTTTTTTTTATAAGAGGAAGATTGGCTTCTGTTGGAAGCCTCTGGAAGTTTCCCTCTGTCCTATAGAACAGGGCCAATGAAGGCCAACTCCGAGGAAAACTTCCTGCTTTTGAACCATTAAGTTACGCCCCTGCGTGAAAACATATTTAAGAAGTTGTTGCGCACTTAGAATTCGGCAGCCATGGGTTAACAACATCACAATGCAGACATCAAGGTCAGTGCAGGAGGACAAGAGGAGAAGGAGGGGGAGGGACCCCACAGATCAGGGAGAGGACTTAAAACTATTATTCCCTGAATATGTGGTGATGACCATGGTGATTATGAGTTGTCCCCTCGAAGCCCATGGGATCCATGGGGGTGCAAAGACCCCCCTGTCGGAGCAGAGGGATGCATGAAAGAAGCTGTTACCTCGTGGGAGGCCCCCAAGATGGAGCGGAGGTCCTGCAAAGNATAAATTTAAGCATTATTCTAAGTTCTGCTTTGCCTGTGGTATTAATCAAAGCTCCTCTTTTGGTTGTTATCTCTAACTGTAAATTCCTAACTGTTTTTTTTCCCTTCCCTCTGGAAGGCAAAAAGGGGGGGAAGAAAGATCTTGAAAGAGTTTTGCTGGACACCAGGCATTTATCCAGGGTCAAACCACCACACTTGCTTTGTTTAGTTAGCAATAAATTACAATCATTTCCCCAAGTCAAGTCTGATTTGCCTTTGAAAGTGTGGCGGGTTGACTTTGGCTGGCTTCCAGGTGCTCACCAAGCTGCTCTAACACTCCCCCTCCTCAACCAGACGGGGGAGAGAAAAATATGACAAAAATCTTGTGGGTTGAAATAAAGATGGGGTGATCACTCAGCAATTATCATCAGAGGCAAAACAGACTGTTGAGGGAGTAAGAGCAACTTGGTGGGCACCTGGTGGTTAGGTCAACCCACCACAGAGTTGTTTCAGAAACAATTTGTTTGTAATGAACACAAAAAATATAATATGCTAATATAGATATGTGATCTACTGAATAAATACATTAAGATGCAAAACTAGAAACAAAATACTAGGTCCTACAGGGCTTTATAAATTTGAATTTTTAATAGAATTTAAAATTTTTAATGCAACAATGTATTAAAAGCTAGAGAGAAATAAGCAACATAAGCATGAGACCAGAATGTAAACGGTGCAAGTGTGTCTGACCTTAGTTGCATGGGGATTTTCTGGAAATCCAGTGGGGGTGTATGGGGCTGACAAGGGCAGAGTAGGACATATATGTACTTCTATCTACTGTGCAACACTGAAACTTATCTCTTTTCCTGAAAAGGGATAGGGACAAACCATGATTCTTCAAAGCTATGGAGCAGAAAGAATCAGGAGGCAGATTCTTGGGGGATGGGTTAATGAGAGTACAAGATCCCCCAAATCCTCTAAACTTGCTACTCCAATAGTTAATTCATAACTGACCAATATTTTTAACAGTGATAGTAATTAAACATTTGAATGACTGATTAAACAGATTATTCATCTTGTTTTTGGAAACCTAGACTGAATGCCTTTTTTCACTAAACAAATCACTGTGTTCACAAGAAGATTTGAATAAAAATGTCAGGCCTGTATGATTAAAAGGTCAGACTAGGTGATTTAACATTCCAATGTAACACAGAGATCCATGCATCTCTGATTTTTTTGTGTGAAGCACTTTGTTCATCTTAGGATGAATCCAGTTATACAAACTGTGCTGCCAATTACCAGAGAGGTGAGGAAAAGGGAAAAAAATCCTTTACCTGGAAAGAGATTGGCTGTTTGAATAAATAAAATCTTATTTCAAACTACTTTCCAAATCACAACCACTCCAGCTTAAAATAAGGCTATAGAAGATCATACATATATTTTTTTATCTCAAGAGCTATAATATTTCCTCCAAAACTAATTATCAAGATTTGACATTATTATTGGCCCTCCTTAATTGTGGCTGTTATTCTTTTTCTCCCACTCCATTATTGGATTGTTTATTTTAGAAAGGTGTCATGTTTTCTTTTCCATCAGGTGAATGCTTATCACACTGTACGTAGTACCAGGAGTATTAATTAATTAATTATTTCAGAAGTATTAGCTAATTAATTCATATTGACTTTGTTTTTATTTCCGTGTACCTTTTGTTGTGCACAAGCATGACTGAAATAGGATAAATTTCTGAGTCAAGAGTTCCTATAGCTGGTGATGGCTGATAAATAACAGTGATGGCAGATCAATCCTAATGCTTGTTAGAAAAAACAGAACTAATAAATGGGAGTTCCTTCCAGGCTGACAAGCATAATACATTTTTAAATTTAATAACTATATACACATTTTGAAAGCTTTGATGTTAGGAAACATTGATATTATAATTTGAATTTTATCACAACAATCCTTAAAACATTTGCATATAGTAAAAAGTGCAGGGTGATTTATTTATAGGGCAGATAGTTTTCTAATTAGTCTTTGCTGTAACTGCCTATCCTCTGACAGTAACTGTCAGTAACTCACCTAGACTCATCATTCAATTAGGATATAACATGTAATATAATTTCAAATTGCTACAATGTTTTAGTAGAATTATCAGGAAGAGCTAAAATCTTATCAATGTTACAACTAATTTGCTAGTTACAATAATGTAATTATTTGATTAGTGAGGTTGAAGAAAACAAAATTGTTTATTGCAAACAGTGAAACAGAACTAAATCTTGATATAGTAAAAGTGTCAGAGGTTATAATAAGCCCATGCTTGGTTCATTTGCCCCCATGTGAAAATTATCCAAAATTAATTCAAAATATTTGAATACATTTGATGAGGATTACATTAGGAAGCAGGTCTGGCTACATATTATTATTATTTTTATGTTGTTTTGCTCTAGTTTATCCAGTTTATTTATACCTTCTAGTAAATTTACAACTATGTGTTTGATGTCACAGTTTAAGCTGAACTGTTTAGGTTTCAATTGACTATGGCTTGTATGAGTTGAACCCTATATATCAAGAGCCTTAAATTAATTAGAGATGTCAAGAACTAATTAGTTATCAAGACTGGTGGCAGCCTGTGCTAAAGTGATCATGCCCTGGTGGAATTCACATTCTTGAGGAATTTGGGACAGGTGAAAAGTAGAGTCAGGGTTCTGAATTAGAGGATATGACTCCTTGGGAAACTGCCCTTAGGGATAAAGGAGCTGAACAGAGCTGTCAGCTCTTCAAGGACATTATTCTTAGAGCACAAGAGCTCTTGATTCCCACCTGCAAGAGATCAGGCAAGGAAGGAAGGAAACCAGCATGGCCCAGTAAGGACCTCCTGGTCAAACTAAAGTACAAGAAGGAAATGCACAGGCAGTGGAACTAGGGAGATGGGAACCTGGGAAGAATATATGGATGCTGCACAAATGTGTAGGGATGGGATCAGGAAAGCTAAGGTACAGCTGGTACTGAATTTGGCAAGGGATGAGAAGAGTGAGAAGAGCNTTAGTTATCAAGACTGGTGGCAGCCTGTGCTAAAGTGATCATGCCCTGGTGGAATTCACATTCTTGAGGAATTTGGGACAGGTGAAAAGTAGAGTCAGGGTTCTGAATTAGAGGATATGACTCCTTGGGAAACTGCCCTTAGGGATAAAGGAGCTGAACAGAGCTGTCAGCTCTTCAAGGACATTATTCTTAGAGCACAAGAGCTCTTGATTCCCACCTGCAAGAGATCAGGCAAGGAAGGAAGGAAACCAGCATGGCCCAGTAAGGACCTCCTGGTCAAACTAAAGTACAAGAAGGAAATGCACAGGCAGTGGAACTAGGGAGATGGGAACCTGGGAAGAATATATGGATGCTGCACAAATGTGTAGGGATGGGATCAGGAAAGCTAAGGTACAGCTGGTACTGAATTTGGCAAGGGATGAGAAGAGTGAGAAGAGCTTCTACAGGTACATTGGCCAGAAAAGAAAGATTAAAGAAAATGTACTCTCCTGTCCACCCTGATAAATAGAATAGGAGAACTGGTGACAACTGACATGGAAAAGACTTAGGTACTCAACAATTTTTTTGCCTCAGTTTTCAATGAAAATCTCTCTTCCTACATCTCTCAAGCCCTGAACCTCAAGGCAGTAACTGGAGGAAAGAAGTCCCTCCCATCATAGGTGTGACCACCAAAGGAACCCAAGCATACACAAGTCCATGGGACACAAGATGCATGCCAGGGTCCTGAGGGAATTGGCAATTAGTTGCCAAGTCACTCTCCATTATATTTGAAAAGTCACAGCAGTCAGGAAATGCCCCTGGTGATGGGGAAAAGGGAAACATTAGTACCCATTTAAAAAAAAAAGGTAAAAAGGAGGACCCTGGGAACAGCTGACCAGTCAACCTCACCTCTGTGCCTGGGAAGACCATGGAACAGATTGTCCTGGAAAGTATTGAGCCCAATATTATTTAACTTATTCATCAATGACTTGGATGAAGGGATAGAGTGCCTTCACTGCAAGTTTGCTGATGATACAAAACTGTGAGGAGTGGCTGACGCTCCAGTGCTGTCCTGCCATTCAGAAGGATCTCGACAGGCTGGAGAGATGGGCAGAGCAGAACCTTTTGAAATTCAACAAAGGCATGTGCATGGTCTCGCAATAGTACAGGCTGGGGGCTCACCTTCTGGAAAACAGCTCTGTGGAAAAGGACCTGGGGATCCTGGTGGACAATAACCTTCCCATGAGCCAGCAGGTTGTGGGAGGTGATCCTGCTCTTCTACTCAGCCCTAGTGAGGCCATATATGGAATGCTGTATCCAGGTCTGGGCACCTCAGTACAAGAGAGACATGGAGCTCCTGGAGCAGGCTCAGTGGAGGGCTACAAAGATGATTAAGGGACTGGAGCACCTCATCAGGAAAGACTCAGGGAGCTGGGCCTGTTCAACCTGGAGAAGAGATGACTTAGGGGATCTTATCAATGTATATAAGTATCTGAAGGGAGGCTGTCAAGAGGATGGAGCCAGGCTCTTCTTGATGGTGCTGAGTAATAGGATGAGAATCAACAGGCAGAAACTGGAACACAGGAAGTTCCACCTCAACATGAGGAAGAACTTCTTTACTGTGTGAGTAACCGCACACTGGACCAGGTTGCCCAGAGAGATTGTGTAGTCTCCTTCCCTGTAGATATTCAAGAACTGTCTGGATGCAATCCTGAGTAATGTAGTCTAGGGCCCTTGCATGAGCAGGGAGGTTGGACTAGTTGACTTCCAGTGGTCCCTTCCAACCTTACCCATTCTGTGATTCTTTGATTCTGTGACTGTGTATGTCAAAACATGGAAAACAAGGAGGTGATTAGAGACACAGACAACATGACTTCACCAAAGGCAAATCATGCCTGACAAATCTAGTGGTCTTCTATAATAAGGGACTGCATCAGTGGAAAAGTGCATAGATATGGATGTCATCTACCTGGACTACTGTAAGGCCTTTGATATAGTCCCCCACAACATTCTGGACACTAAATTGGAGAGATATGGGCTTGATTGATGGACTGTTAGATGGATAAGAAACTGTCTGAATGGCCACATCTGAAGAGTTACAGTGAATGACTCCATGTCCAAAATGGAGATCAGTGACTAGTGGCATCCTTCTGGGGCTCATACTGGGACCAATACTGTTTAATATCTTCATCAATGACACACACAGTGGGATTGAGTGCACCCTCAGCAAGATTCCAGATGACACCAAGCTGAGTGATGCAGTGGATTTGCTATATGGCATCCAGAGGGACCTTGACAGGCTTGAGAAGTGGGCCCATGTGAACCTCATGAAGTTCAACAAGGCCAAGTGCAAGGTCCTACACCTGGTTCAGGGCAATCCCTGGTATCAATATAGACTGGGGGATGAATGGATTGAGAGCAGCTCTGTGCAGAAGGACTTCGGAGATAGACTTGTAGATGAAAAACTGGCCATGAGCCAAGTGTGCTTGCAGCCTAGAAATCCTGTGCTTCATCAAAAGAAGTGTGGCCAGCAGGTCAGGGAAGGTGATTCTTCTTCTCTACTCCACTCTTGTAAGACCCCACCTAGAGTACTGCATCCAGCTCTTAGGTCCCCAGCACAAAAGACTTATTAGAGTGGTTCCAGAGGAAGGCCACAAAGATGATTAGAGGGCTGGAACACCTCTCCTATGAGGAAAGACTGAGAGTTGGGGATGTTCAGCCTGGAAAAGAGAAAGCTACAAGGAGATATTATTGCAGTCTTTCAATACTTAAAGAGGGCTTATAAGAAAGACAGGGACAGACTTTCTAGTATAGCCTGTAGCAGTAGGACAAGGGGCAATGATTTAACACTGAAAGAGAGTAGGTTTAGATTAGACATAAGGAAGAAACTGTTTACAGTGAGGGTGGTGAG